>CM037632.1:57272310-57433157 GCA_015227895.2 Colaptes auratus
TGCAGCTCAGACTCACAACCTCAAGCAAAACTTTGTACAGGGCATCATGATTCTCTGTCACTATCTCTTCTTACTATTTGTTCCAGGTCCCACGAGAAGAAGTGCTGAGTGCAATCACTCAGCATTTACAGGATGGCCAGGGAATCAGGCCCAGCCAGCATGGATTTAGGAAGGGCAGGTCCTGCCTGACCAACCTGATCTCCTTCTATGATCAGGTGACTGCCTGGTGGGTGTGGGGCAGGCTGTGGATGTGGTCTACCTGGACTTCAGCAAGGCCTTTGGCACTGTCCCCCACAGCAAACTCCTGACCAGCTCCTGACAGCCCCTGGGCTTGGACAGCAGCACTCTGAGCTGGGTAAGGAACTGGCTGTGGGGCCAAGCCCAATAGTGGTGGTGAATGGTGCCACATCCAGCTGTTAGCCAGTCACTGGTGGTGTCCCCAAGGGATCAGTGCTGGGCCCCATGCTCTTTAATACCTTTATTGATGATCTGGACAAGGGGATTAAGTCTGTCATCAGTAAATTTGCGGATGACACCAAGGTGGGAGTTGGTGTTGATCTGTTGGAGGGTAGGAGAGCTCTGCAGAGGGACCTTGACAGGCTGGACAGATGGGCAGAGTCCAAGTTGCGCCAGGGGAGGTTCAGACTGGAGGTTAGGAGGAAGTTCTACACAGAGAGAGTGATTGCCCATTGGAATGGGCTGTCCAGGGAGGTGGTGGAGTCGCCATCACTAGAGGGGTTTATGAGGAGACTTGATGGGGTGCTTAGTGCCATGGTTTAGTTGATTAGGTAGTGTTGGATGATAGGTGACTCTTTCCAACTGTTCTATTTTTATTTCTATTCTATTCTATTCTATTCTATTCTATTTATTTTCTATTCTATTCCATTCTATCCTATTCTATTCCATTCTAATTTTCCTGCTGAAAGGGGATGAGGGAAGTAAGGTCGAAACGATTCCCGTGTTTTCTGAGTACCAAAACCCAGATAAGTAGATTGTGTCTGGGAGGCATTAATTACATTCCTGTGGTAGGTGCTGTGGTTTTACTGAGGGCTTTGTCTCTGTTTAGTTATTTATTTTAAATGTATGTGTTTGTTCTAAAATTTCTAGTAAAGCCTCCAACATTTTTTCCTACAATCCTCTTGTATATAATAGCATATTAATAGATAATTCCAGAGCAAAATCCTGGTCCCAGGGATTTCACTCACAAAAATTAGGTCAATTGCCTTTATTGTCAAAGACTAGTTAAAACTACCTGAATCTTGAGCTTCTGGCCTGCCTTTAGATATGCTTTTAGCATCCCAATATATTTTATGCTTCTGTCTTCACCAGTATCAAGTAATAACTGAAGGTAAGCCAAGTTTCACTATTCAGGTGAGACCCAAGGAACACCCTGCAATCTGGTATAGACTTAGACTGTCACATCAGGGCTGCCAGAGCTCGCTCTTCATAGATGCTTGGGGAAGAAAGCTTGAGAAAGTGAAGGCAAGAGATAAACTGTAGGATTTTAATGCCATTTCTCTTATATTGGATTTGACATCTAACACTTTGTATTCCCACAATAAAAACTTGTTCACACCAGTTTTAAAGGATAAATGAGTTCTCAGAAGAGAAAGAGAGTAACAATACTGACTATTTTAAACACACTTCTCAACTCTCGGTTTTTTTACAGGCTAGGAAATATGAAACACTAAATTATTCACATGTTCAGCAAGTTTTTAACTTATCTGACTATTGCAAAACCCAAATTTAAAAACAAGGGGGAAAAGGCTCAGTTTGATCTCAGATTTTTCCTGGCAGGCATTACAGAATGCTTTCAAAATACATCTTTCTGGTAGGAAGTCTGCATCAATAATGGACTAGATACAGAGGTGTAGCATTCGTGATTGTTTTCATGTCTGTTATTTACAGCTGTGATATTTATAACATATACCACGCTCCAGCTATAAATGTGAAATGGAGCCATCCTTCTCTGTAATAAACAAATCAAAATATTATTAGTTTATTATGGAAACTTGCATATACAGCCCCTCTCCCCCGTGAAGATTAATATGCATTTTATCTACCTTTCCTCCAAAATCAACATTTACTGCCGACATTAAAAGCTTATGTCCCATAATCCATGGCAAACAATTTTCCTGCAAGCCCCCTCTGCTCTCTGATGCATTGTAATCCTTCTTTCACTCTATCAAATATAATCCTACAGCAGATACAAAACCACAGCTGCTGTTGCTGCTGCTGTGAGGGCGCAACATCCTTCCCCCACTTGCTCCCTATCTAACGTAAAGATATCTCCCTTCATCTGTGGCACAGGTTGCTTCTGTGTCCCACATTGCATATCAGTTGGAGAAGCTCAGCAAAACAGATCAAGGCGCTAACATATTAATTTTCATTGTAATGAACCAGAGGTAGGCAGGGAAGTCATTGTGCCCCTGTACTCTGCACTGGTTAGGCCACACCTCGAGTCCTGTGTCCAGTTCTGGGCCCCTCAGTTTAAGAAGGACATTGAGACACTTGAACGTGTCCAGGGAAAGGCAACAAGGCTGGGGAGAGGCCTCGAGCCACAAGCCCTATGAGGAGAGGCTGAGGGGCTGGGGTTGTTAGCCTGGAGAAGAGGAGGCTCAGGGGAGACCTTATCACTCTCTACAACTACCTGAAGGGTGGTTGTAGCCAGGCGGGGTTGGTCTCTTCTCCAGGCAACCAGCACCAGAACAAGAGGACACAGTCTCAAGCTGCGCCAGGGGAAGTTTAGGCTGGAGGTCAGGAGAAAGTTCTTCACGAGAGAGTCATCACGTCATTGGAATGTGCTGCCCAGGGAGGTGGTGGAGTCGCCGTCCCGGAGGTGTTCAAGAGGGGACTGGAGTGGCACTTGGTGCCATGGTCTAGTCATGAGGTCTGTGGTGACAGGTTGGACTTGATGATCTTTGAGGTCTCTTCCAACCTTGGTGATTCTGTGATTCTGTGATTCTCTTATTACCATCTCAAACTACCTGGTTTGTTGTTGTGCAGAGGAATCCCTGTCTTACTGTGCTAGTTGTGACCCGGATTTTCTTTCCCTCCTAAAAATTACTGTAAAGAGTGCATGATGGAAAGCATATGCTCTACTGTGATTTAATATGAGTAGTTTGTTGTCATTCACAAACCACTTACACTGAATTCACTGTATTAGCAGGTCATCAAACCTCCCTACATTGCATTACCATCCAATATCCAATTTTCAATCTTGAGTAATTCTTTATTAAAACATGAAGTGAATCATTGCACAGCAGGCACCTTGCCAGGCGAAAAGTTATTAAATCAAATGCAAGAGACATAGGTTTGTCTGAAACACAGTACTAGTGGTGGCCTCATTTCTTCTCTGATTAGTAATGAGATTTGTCAGAACGCCTGCCTAACCTTCCCCTGTGAACAACCCAAAATGTTCTCAGCTGAGCAGTAAGGATTGTTCAAGATTCCTATTTTTCAAAGACATAGAACTGGTTTTTTCCTTCTTCCTTTCTTCCTTTGGGACCACCTGCAAGAATCCCGTGCTGCATTAAGTTTTATGTACAGAAATAGCAACCACCTTCAGTGCTGTCAAAATGGATCAATTAAATATTCCATGTATGACTCAATACACAGCTACCATCAAGTTGTTTCTTGTTTTTTAACTGCCAGGAATTTTAGATGAGAATCTCATTAGATGCTCACTTGCTAGGTTTCCTGCTGCAGAAGTGCTTTTCTTTCTTGGGAAAATCTGATTATATCATGCCAAATTTGACATCACTGAATCAATTTGCTCTTATGTTGTATCTGTTCCTCTTGACTTTAGAGATTGAAGGCTGGAAAGTGCTTCATGCTTTCCTAGTGGGCCTTGTGAATCCTGAAAAACAGTCATTCAGTCTTGCTGGCATGTAACCATGTACAACAGATGTTAACCATTAGGAGGGAAACCATGACCTGGACAACAGCAGACTGACAGATGCAATGTGACAGCAGTAGAAGGATCTTTTTCTGTCACTTGAAGTCAGAGAAGGTCTGTCAGTGAGAAATCCATGTTAGGAAAGGAAGCAAAAAAGGCACCAGCAAGGTTTCTGAGACTGAGAGACCAAGCCAGGCTCTGAAATGCTCCACAACAAGTAAACATATGAAGACTGCTGGGAAGATCGGGGAGTGAATGCACACAAGACTCAGAGGTGATGGAACACACCTCTTACAGGTTTTGATTATGGTTGGGCAGAAGCCTAGGGATTGTCTTCTAGTATAGCAGCTAGGTGCAATCAAGGAAACTGAAGAGGCAATCTGAAAGCAAGAAAAGGAGATATATTTTCTCATGTGGGGTAGTTAAGGTGTAAAGCTTCTTGCTTAAGTGTGAAGGTGTTTAAAGTTTACATTGATTCAAGAGAAGGCTTGGAGAACAAATTGTCTTTGTTAAAAAGAATACAGAGAATATGGCTTAGAAAGTATCTGTGGATGGTTAAAGATTAGAGAGTGCTTGGGGAACACACTGCATAGCTCCTCTTGCTTATTGTCTTTCCTAGGCATCCACTTTTGGTCAGTATTAACAACAAGATACTAGATTTATAGGATCTTTTAGTCTAGCTCAACAGAGCCACTGTCATCTTCTGAATACAAACATCATGGATGTTTATCATGGGTTTCAGAAAACAAGCAAGAAACAGACTAATGAAATTCAAGCAATCTCAAATACCAAGCTCGGTTTTGCTTAGCTGGCATGCCAGTTATTTCAGAAAGCAATTGAACTCAATATGGTTGAGCTTAATGAGATGCTTCTGAAATCTCTTCTGAAATGCTGACTTCTTCATGAACCATTGAAAAAAATCTAAAACATTCAGGTGATACAAGGCCTATCATAGCAGCTGTGATTGGCTGTGGCAGGTTGAAAGTTAATTGGAAAGCTTAACTGGATGGGACAAATTTCTGAGTTTCACCACATGTTAATCCTGATGAAACATCTGCATCTAAACCAATCTGTGCCAAGTCATGCAGAAGAAAGGACAATTCCTTGCCACCACTGCATGCACTTTCTCAGCAACTTCCTGTATTTCACAACCTAATTTCAGCCACTTGTCTTGGGTGCTCATGGGTGCTCATGGCCTGGACAGCAGCACTCTGTGTTGGGTTAGGAACTGGCTGGAAGGCCAAACCCAGAGAGTGGTAGTGAATGGTGCCACATCCAGCTGGCAGCCAGTCACTAGTAGTGTCCCCAGGGATCAGTGCTGGGCCCCATCCTCTTCAACATCTTTAGTGATGATCTGGATGAGGGGACTGAGTCAAGCCAAGCACCCCATCAAGTCTCCTCCTGAACACCTCCAGCGATGGTGACTCCACCACCTCCTCAGGTAGCCCATTCCAATGGCCAATCACTCTCTCTGAGTAGAACTTCTTCCTAACCTCCAGCCTAAACCTCCCCTGGCGCAGCCTGCGACTGTGTCCTCTTGTTCTGGTGCTGGTTGCCTGGGAGAAGAGACCAGCATCTGCCTGGCTACAACCTCCCTTCAGGTAGTTGTAGACAGCAATAAGGTCACCCCTCAGTCTCCTCTTCTCCAGGCTAAGCAACCCCAGCTCCCTCAGCCTCTCCTCATAGGGCTTGTGCTCCAAACCCCTCACCAACTTCGTTGCCCTTCTCTGGACACGCGTTCCAGCAAGACAACCTCCTTCCTAAACTGAGGGGCCCAGAACTGGACACAGGACTCAAGGTGTGGCCTAACCAGTGCAGTGTACAGGGGCAGAATGACCTCCCTGCTCCTGCTGGCCACACTGTTCCTGATGCAGGCCAGGAGGCTATTGACCCTCCTGGCTGCCTGGGCACACTGCAGGCTCATGTTCAGCCTACCATCAACCAGTACCCCCAGGTCCCTCTCTGCCTGGCCACTCTCCAGCCACTCTGACCCCAGCCTGTAGCCCTGCATGGGGTTGCTGTGGCCAATGTGCAGAACCCGGCACTTGGATGTGTTCAATCTCATGCCCTTGGACTCTGCCCATCTGTCCAGCCTGTCGAGGTCCCTCTGCAAAGCCTCTCTGCCCTCCAGCAGATCAACTCCTGCCCCCAGCATTTCATAAAATGTTGTATTGCTAACTTGGGAAGGGTATTGTTTGCTTTTTTTTTTTAATTAAAGGCTATGTGAATGATGTGTAATGGTGTGAAAAGAGCTGCATTTCAATTTCACCCAAACATCACCAGATGGCACTAAGAGCCCCAGCAATTCTTGGTCACAGGCTGGTGCGACGAAACCAAATGTCTTGAGCTTCGTTGTGTCAGTGTTCCATTAAGATTTATTAGAAGTTTTAACTGAAGCCAACCAGGTTTGAAAAGTCATTTGTCATCCCATGTCACACGTGCTCTTCTGATGTATACTGATTTCTAATTTGTCAAAATGTCAATCTAGTAAACTGATCCTCAATATATTGAAAGAATGTGTATCATCCTGGAACTTACTGAAAGCTGGCTGCACTTTTCAAGTCCATCCCGTGAATTCTTTGTTTATAAGCTTGTTGTATAATTGTAGCAACATGGGAGCTTGATTAATGGAATAGTATAACAGAAAAGGAACCAAACTCGAATTGAAGCAAAGGAAAATCTAAGCACAGATGCTCATTAACATCTTTATCGATGATCTGGATGAGGGCATTGAGTCCATCAGCAGTAAGTTTGCAGACGACACTGAGCTGGGGGCAGGAGTTGATCTGCTGGAGGGCAGAGAGGCTTTGCAGAGGGACTTTGACAGGCTGGACAGATGGGCAGAATCCAAGGGTATGAGATTGAACACATCCAAGTGCAGGGTTCTACACATTGGCCACAACAACACAAGCAGTGCTACAGGCTGGGGTCAGAGTGGCTGGAGAGCAGCCAGGCAGAAAGGGAACTAGGGGTGCTGGTAGATGGTAGGCTGAACATGAGCCTGCAGTGTGCCCAGGTGGCTAAGAAGGCTAATGGCATCCTGGCCTGCATCAGGAATGGTGTGGCCAGCAGGAGCAGGGAGGTCATTGTGCCTCAGTACTCAGCACTGGTTAGGCCACACCTTGAGTCCTGTGTCCAGTTCTGGGCCCCTCAATGTAAGAAGGACATTGAGACTCTTGAACATGTCCAGAGAAGGGCAGCAAAACTGGGGAGTGGTTTGTAGCACAAGCCCTATGAGGAGCGGCTGAGGGAGCTGGGATTGTTTAGCCTGGAGAAGAGGAGGCTCAGGGGAGACCTTCTTGCTGTCTACAAATTACCTGAAGGGACATTGTATACAGGATGGGGTTGGTCTCTTCTCCCAGGCAACCAGCACCAGAACAAGAGGACACAGTCTCAAGCTGTGCCAGGGGAAGTTTAGGCTGGAGGTGAGGAGAAAGTTCTTCACTGAGAGAGAGTCATTTGCCATTGGAATGGGCTGCCCATGGAGGTGGTGGAGTCACCGTCCCTGGCAGAGTTCAAGAGGGGATTGGACATGGCACTTGGAGCCATGGATGAGTTAGTCATGAAGTGTTGGGTGACAGGTTGGACTTGATGATCTCTGAGGTCTTTTCTGACCTTATTCTATGATTCTATGATTTCCTAAGATCCTAATGAACTCCCTGATGTTTTCATGGCCTTGTTCTCTCCTGAATTATTCCTCTGTATGTTTTTGTTTCTGGCTTCTTCAGTGCAAATGTTTGAAATCTGCTTTTTGTGGGGAGTGTTGTGCAGCTTCTGGTACACTGTTGGCTGTTTTTTTGTAGCCTTTCAGAATCTACTGTGATTGTTTGGAGACCTCTGATTGCTATCATTGAATGATTGCCTACAATTTCAAGGTATGATCTTTGAAGATACCTTTTAAGCCTCTGCTCCTGTTTTCAGTCACTGTAGATAATAATATAAAATTATTATCCTGCAATACTATGAGCTCTTGTTGATGATGATGATGATAATTCCTCCTTCACAAATGACAAAACCCCCTCTATTTTCTTAAAAACTCACTATCCCCACATCCCACAAACTAAGGTGACTAAAATACATCTCAAAGGTCACCAGGACATCTAGACTGTGATGAGGATAGGATTTCTTTGAAAAGAAGTTACTTTATTTAAAATGCTTTATATATCTTTATATATCTTAGTTTTATTCCCAGTGGGTGCAAACATGAAAAAAAAAGCACATCACATTGATGTTCCAGTGGTGTAAGTGAGCTCAGAGTTCCTTTTACCATGGGCAGAATCAGATCCATCAGGTCACAGCTGCCGAGTGGCCTCCGAAATCTCAGTTGTAGGCTCCTGAGGGACAGAATGGTTTGTGAGCCTAAAAGAGAGGATGAGATATGTTGATAAGCATTTCAATATCTACATTCCAAGAAAACTAATATCTATGGAAAACACATTGATTTCAAAGCAGAGCTTTGGGTGGAAAAGTTACCTCAATCCAAATGTCCTACCAGGTATCTAGTAGAAATATATGTATTGGGTTTGGCTGAGCTGGAGTTAGCTCTCCCCACAGCATCGTTCTAGTGCTGTGTTTTGCAGTGCTGTAGCCTGTGCACTGCACTGGTTAGGCTACACCTTGAGTCCTGTGTCCAGTTCTGGGCCCCTCAGTTTAGGAAGGATGTTGTCTTGCTGGAGCGTGTCCAGAGAAGGGCAACAAAGTTGGTGAGGGGTTTGGATCACAAGCCCTATGAGGAGAGGCTGAGGGAGCTGGGGTTGCTTAGCCTGGAGAAGAGGAGACTCAGGGGTGACCTTATTGCTCTCTACAACTACCTTATTAGAGGTTGTAGACAGGCAGAGGTTGGTCTCTTCTCCCAGGCACCCAGCGCCAGAACAAGAGGACACAGTCTCAGGCTGCACCAGGGCAGGTTTAGGCTGGATGTTAGGAGGAAGTTCTATACAGAGAGAGTGATTGCCCACTGGAATGGACTGCCTGGGGAGGTGGTGGAGTCACCATCATTGGAGGTGTTCAGGAGGAGACTAGATGGGGTGCTTGGTGCCATGGTTTAGTTGTTTAGGTGGGTTGGATTGGTTGATGGGTTGGAGGCGATGATCTTGAAGGTCTCTTCCAACCTGGTTTATTCTATTGTATTGTGTTGATAACACACCAGTGTTTTTGACTTCTGCTGAGCCAACCACCAAGGCTGTGCTTTTCCAGCATTTCCCCCCACTGAGGGATGGGCAGGGGACACAGCCTGGCCAGCTGACCCAAACTGACCAAAAGAGTATTCAATGCCATATGACATCAGCTTAGCTATAACAGCTAAGTGAAAAAAGGAAGTGCGGGTGGCATCTGCCCTCCAGAGCAACCAGCACACATATGAGAGCCCTGCTTCCTGGGAAGTAACCAAACATTGTCTCCTGATGGGAAGTACAAAATAACTTCATTGTTTGCTGTTGATTCCACACATGGCTTTTGCTTTTGGTTTTCTTCCTATTAAATTGCCTCTATCTTGATTTAAGGACCTTTTGTTATATTTTCCTTCCTACCCCTATCCATCTAAGAAGGGCAGTAATAGAGCAGCTTTGGTGGGCATCTGGCCCCCAGCCAGGACCAAACCAACACAATATCAAATTACTTACGTTTATTATGTGAAAGTAATTAACATTCCTGAAGTGAGAAAGTGACTTTGCACTGAAAGGCACTGCTGAATATTATAGACCTAACAGAGAAAATCTCACACTAAGATGTGAAGATGATAATGTCTATGAAGCTTTTAGGCTCTCTGAATCATGAAGGCTACATTTCATACTATCATAGTATCATAGTATCAGTCAGGGCTGGAAGGGACCACAAGGATTATCTAGTTCCAACCCCCCTGCCGTGGGCAGACACACCCCACACTACAGCAGGCTGGCCAGAGCCTCATCCAGCCTGCTCTTAAACACCTCTAGGGACAGGGCCTCAACCACCTCCCTGGATAACCCATTCCAGGGCTTCACCACTCTCATGGTGAAGAACTTCCTCTTCACCTGCAGCCTGAATCTCCCCACCTCCAGCTTCATTCCATTCCCCCTAGTCCTAGCACTACCTGAGATCCTGAGAAGTCTCTCCCCAGCCTTCCTGTAGGAGAGGTGCTCCAGCCCTCTGATCATCCTCGTGGCCCTTCTCTGGACACCTTCCAGCACCTCTGTGTCCCTCTTGTAATAGGGGCTCCAGAACTGGACGCAGTACTCCAGGTGGGGTCTCACCAGAGCTGAGTAGAGGGGGAGAATCCCCTCCCTTGACCTGCTGGCCACACTTCTCCTGCTGCAGCCCAGGATCTGATTGGCTTTCCGGGCTGCAAGTGCACATTGAGAGCTCCTGTTGAGCTTCTCGTCCACCAGCACCTCCAAGTCTCTCTCCTCAGGGCTGCTCTCCAGCCAGTCACTGCCCAGCCTGGATTTGTGCCTGGGATTGCCTTGACCCAGATGCAGGACCCTGCACTTTTGGAGTGTGGACTGCAAAGGAGATAGTTCTCAGCACTTTGCATAAATGACACTTCCCTCTAGCTGCAGAAGAGGAATTAATCATTTCTTTCTCTGTTTTATCTTTCCTGCAGAGGGAATTATAGAGAAGTCCTTTAACTTCAGTTCACAATAAGCTCAGCCACAATACATACATGGCCATGAACATAATTGCAAGTATCACATTATTGGTGCCAAGTAAAGCATTCATGAAACAAAGATGACCCATTTACATGTAGCCTCACATGACCGTAACATCTGCACAATGAAAAAGAAAGAAGAAAGTCTGAAGTTCTCATGAGACAAAGCAATTACAAGGAAAAGAGCTAAAATGTAATTTCACTACTTGCTCTGTAATCTGCCAAACACCTGCCAGCTCCACAATGCTGGCTCCTGCAGGAGCTGAGTCAATTTGGCATTCTACAATGTTCAACACGTTTCAAGACAGCACCTTGCTGAGCCTGGTACTCCATCTATGAACAGACAAAATCACCAGTGATTGCAATCTCTGAAGAGAAATATTGCCTTCCATTGTATCTAGATCTTATCACCTAAAGTGGGTGCAACTGGAAAAGATGCAAGTGGATGTAATCATCTGGGAAGGTGCATTGTGAAATTCTTGAACTGGACTTGCAGCAACTACCTTCAGTTAAATTACATTATTGAAGCCATAAACCCTGTTTGAATTTACAATTCATTCACACATTTATCCCTTTCCCCCTTTATTTTCTCACATTTTTCCCTCCTCAAAAGACCTTGATGTTAGCTTTTGCCTTTGTTTCTTCCCATAAATATCCCATAATAAGACCCTTGCCTGTCTAGAATCTTTTTCCCAGCATAAAATAACAGATCCCATAACCCTGGAGGCAGGAACTACCTGCTTCAGTCCATAGGGAGAGCCAGGGAGAGCGACCCAGGCAGTGGGGCTGAATGCTCCCCAGCGGCAGCCAGAAGAGCAGGTGTGCATGGCTGGCACTGAAATGGTTACTGGGTTCCATTTCTCCTCTATTCCTTCATGTTTATGGAGATTTGAACACATAACCTGAACATCTCATTTTGCAGAGAAATTATTAGTCACTAGGCTAAAGTGAGTATCAGTCAATGGCCTTGTTCTTAGGTGAGTCTTGCTGTCACCTCAGAGAAACCTGGGTCTTCTGGCAGCATAGTGAGGCCAAATAAAATATCCACCTAACAACAGAGAGCCTGGGCTTAGATTCTGTTGTGCTATCAGACTTTTACAGGTAAGCAGAACAGCAACTGCTCTCATTAATGTTTTTTGTCCAGATTAGAGCACAAACCAGAAGCCAAGTCTCCTTCCAGGCACATGAATCACCAGATCATGGACTCATTCTCACAATCCCTATAAGTCACACACACACAGTTTTGATGAACCCACCATCTCCAAGTACAACATGCACTGCCATACACACAGCAAGTCTGAATGATCTTCTGAGAGTTTAAACTCAATGATCTTGAAGGTCTTTTCTAACCTGGTCTATTCTATTCTATTCTATTCTATTCTATTCTATTCTATTCTATTCTATTCTATTCCCAGCTGAACATGAGTCAGCAGTGTGCTCAGGTGGCCAAGAAGGCCAATGGCATCCTGGCCTGCATCAAGAATAGTGTGGCCAGCAGTAGCAGGGAAGTCATTCTGCCCCTGTACTCAGCACTGGCTAGGCCACACCTTGAGGACTGTGTCCAGTTCTGGGCCCCTCAGTTTAAGAAGGACATTCAGACTCTTGAACATGTCCAGAGAAGGGCAACGAGGCTGGGGAGAGGCCTTGAGCACAAGCCCTGTGAGGAGAGGCTGAGGGAGCTGGGATTGTTTAGCCTGGAGAAGAGGAGGCTCAGGGAAGAGCTTGTTGCTGTCTACAACTACCTGAAGGGTGGCTGTAGCCAGGAAGGGGTTGGTCTCTTCTTCCAGGCAACCAGCACCAGAACAAGAGGACACAGTCTCAAGCTGTGCCAGGGGAAGTTTAGGCTGGAGGTAAGGAGAAAGTTCTTCACAGAGAGAGTTGTTAGCCATTGGAATGGGCTGCCCAGGAAGGTGGTGGAGTTGCCATCCCTGGAGATGTTCAAGAGGGGATTGGATGTGGCACTTGGTGCCATGGGCTAGTAAGTTATGAGGTGTTGGGTGACAGGTTGGACTTGATGATCTTTGAGGTCTTTTCCAACCTTATTGATTCTATGATTTCTATTCTATTCTATTCTATTCTATTCTATTATTCTATTCTATTCTATTCTATTCTATCCTATCCTATCCTATCCTATCCTATCCTATCCTATCCTATCCCATTTGCAGGTTCCAACCTACTTCAGCAGAAGTGGTGGTTTGTCTTGAATGACAACCCTTGAACATCTGCACCAAAAGAAGAAAAGTAGCACTGCTAGCACGCTCTCCATACATTTGTATTTGGGAGTGATCTCTAGTCATTATAATATAAATGCTTGCTGGGCTGAGTACCCATCTGAGAATCATCACTTTGCAAAGCACAATGTGGCTTATTGTGCAATAGTCACTGAGCTTCTGTAGATGCCAAAACTTAAAAGGACAAAACTTGGAATACTTAACACTGGAGATGTGCACACCTGTGGTGTACATTCTGAGGGTTAGATGGCAACTTTCCCAAGAGCTGGGTGGCTACCTGCAGTGGAAATCTGAAACAAAGTGACTGAGACAGCCTACCCTTCTGTACATGTAGAGCCTATCTGGCATCTACATTTATTGTGGCTCTTGTATTCCTGATGGGTTCTCTGGACCTTATCTTTGCAGCCTAGGCTCCCAGGGCTCCAGTCCAAGCTGCCAGGCCTGTGAGCTTTCGCTCACCTGTCTAGTACATGTGCAGACACGTGTCCAAAGTGCAGTGAAAAGTATGTGCACTTGGCATCCATTCCACAGCTTCAGACAGTCAGTCATGCAGTGAGCCACCACCTGAACAAGGACATTACCTGCATTCTTGAATTCAGCACAGGGAATCTGAAATACTTTTTGGTTAACTTTGCTACATAAGAAATACACTCAACACCCCCCAAAAAAATGCTCCACCTTTTCATTTTCACTTTGCAAGCTCACAAAATAGTCAGCTTCAAACTGTATCATTTTGTTAGAAAAAAAAATTGCAAGAAACAGTCTTTTCTTACCTGGTTAATTTACAAATGTGCTTTTGCTGGCTGTGGGGTTAACAAGCATGTGAAGAAAGGGCTGTTGGATGAGCCAGGGAATTACAGACCTGTCAGCCTGACCTCAGTGTCAGGCAAGATTCTGGAACAGGTCATCTTGAGTGCGATCACGCAGCACTTACAGGATGGCCAAGGGATCAGGCCCAGCCAGCATGGCTTTAGGAAGGGCAGGTCCTGCCTGACCAACCTGATCTCCTTCTATGATCAGGTGACTGCCTGGTGGATGTGGGGAGGCCTGTGGATGTGGTCTACCTGGACCTCAGCAAGGCCTTTGACACCGTCCCCCACAGCAAACTGCTGTCAGCTTGTGGCTTGGACAGCAACACTCTGTGCTGGGTTAGAAACTGGCTGGAGGGCCGAGCCCAGAGAGTGGTGGTGAATGGTGCCACATCCAGCTGGCAGCCAGTCACTAGTGGTGTGCCCCAAGGATCAGTGCTGTTTAATGCTCTTGTGCTCAGTGCTATTTAATGCTCTTTAATATCTTTATTGATGATCTGGATGAGGGCATTGAGTCAGTCATCAGTAAATTTGCAGATGACACCAAGTTGGGAGCAGATGTTGATCTGTTAGAGAGTAGAAGGGCTCTGCAGAGGGACCTTAACAGGCTGGACAGATGGGCAGAGTCCAAGGGCATGAGATTTAACACATCCAAGTGCCGGGTTCTGCACATTGGCCACAACAACACAAGCAGTGCTACAGGCTGGGGTCAGAGTGGCTGGAGAGTGGCCAGGCAGAAAGGGACCTGGGGGTACTGGTTGATAGTAGGATGAACATGAGGCTGCAGTGTGCCCAGGTGGCCAAGAAGGCCAATGGCATCCTGGCCTGGATCAGGAACAGTGTGGCCAGCAGGAGCAGGGAGGTCATTCTGCCCCTGTACTCAGCACTGGTTAGGCCACACCTTGAGTCCTGTGTCCAGTTCTGGGCTCCTCAGTTTAAGAAGGACATTAAGACCCTTGAACGTGTCCAGAGAAGGTCATCGAGGCTGGGGAGAGGCCTGAGAGTGATTGTCCATTGGAATGGGCTGCCCAGGGAGGTGGTGGAGTTTAGGAAGAGACTTGATGGAGTGCTTGGTGTCATGGTTCAGTTGATTAGATGGTGTTGGGCGATGGTGATGGATGATGGGTTGGACTCAATGATCTCGAAGTTCTCTTCCAACCTGGTTTATTCTATTCTATTTTAAAATCAGTTTTATTTCAGATAGTAAATCAATATTTCTGACTCCAAAAGAAAAATATCTGGGTGTTTCCCTGGAAAGACTATGTGAGCCTAGAAGTTCTACTCCAATAGACTGACATTGAAAAAAAAAATTTAAATAATCCATATCTGCTCACAGAATCACCAAGGTTGGAAGAGACCTCAAAGATTATCAAGTCTAGCCCATCTCCGCAGACCTCATGACTAAACTATGGCACCAAGCACCCCATCAAATCTCCTCCTAAACACCTCCAGTGATGGTGAATCCACCACCTCCCTGGGCAGCACATTCCAATGGGCAATCACTCACAATTTCTTTCTAACATCCAGTTTAAACCTCCCCTGGTGCAGCTTGAGAATGTGTCCTCTTCTTCTGGTGCTGGTTGCCTGGGAGAAGAGACCAACCCCCTCCTGGCTACAACCTCCCTTCAGATACTTATTGACAGCAATGAGGTCTCCCCTGAGCCTCCTCTTCTCCAGGCTAAACAATCCCAGCCCCCTCAGCCTCTCCTCACAGGGCTGTGCTCAGGCCTCTCCCCAGCCTCGTTGCCCTTCTCTGGACACATTCAAGAGTCTCAATGTCCTTCTTAAACTGAGGGGCCCAGAACTGGACACAGGACTCAAGGTGTGGCCTACACTGTAACAGTTTATGTTATTTCTACTGGTCAAGGTTCCCAGGCGTTTTTGCGGTCAGTATTAAATAAAAGCTTCCTCACAGCCTTGTGATAAAGACAGTCACTACTTTCCCCACTTTCTGTAAAAATAAACACATTGAAGTAAGTTTAAATGACACCAGGTAACATAGGAAATTTCTAATCCTAAATTAGTCCAGTATCTGCTCCACTGGAAGAAAAGGCTGGTATCAGAAAAACCCAATGCTATTTAACAGTCAAACCGTATGAAACAACCTGTCTGTGAATTCATCATTTGCATAGATAACTATCTTTCCTCCTACAGATATCAAACCTGTGTAACTAAATTTGGGTCCATTTATCATGCATTGTTAAAAAACAGGGGGCAGGAAAGATGAACTTTCCTCTTTCTCGTTAATCAAGCTGTCCTTGAAAAAGATACAATGGACAGTGCCACAGCTGTGCCTAAGCACTCTGCACTAAGGCAAGATTATTTCACCTACAGTTTAACAAGCTACTGATAATTGATTTGAGGTTCTCACTGCAAATGTGTCAGCTCAGACTTCAGGCTAGGTTAAATAAAAGAAAAAGTGGTTTCCCTGGTGTTTGCCAGAGAGAGAGCAAGCACATTGGCAGTCCCCTGCCTCAGCTGACATGCAGTAACTTATTAAGGTTCAGAAAGCCCACTAGTGTGCCTGAACCATTAGGGACAAAACAACATCTCACCTTAATGAAGGTGCAGTGCTGGAAGCTGTCCTTCAGGAGTAATGGTATGCACGATGCTGTTTCATGCAGGAGGGAGAGTGATTATGCAGAGTCATGAGTTCACTTTGTAGATGAAGGAACAATATTAATGACAGAGCTCTTGGAAACAGAGAAACATATGCACAGCTTTCCTTGTAGGACAAATTACACTGTCAGTGCTGAATAGTAGCTATTTTTTACCTCTTTTTTTAAATTCATTAAGCTGTATGAACTATAAAGTATTACAAGAACTGAAAGTATTACAAGTTACATCATGTTTACTTTGTAGTTGTATGTTTCTTCATACAACAGGCACTGATAGTGGGCTGGCAGCAGGTGTGTCCCCTCTGTTCCAACATTTTTGGGACTACTTCGAGGCAGAGGTGAGAAGGCAGCTGAAGAGGCTGCAGGAAAGTTGGGAAAGAAGATGAGAAAGAAGGAGTGTCATAGTTTGGGGTCCACCTTGCTAGGCCACCGGCTGATGTTGCTGCTGTCAATGGCAGGAGGGAGGGTTGTGAGCTAGTTATTGTTGCAGGACAAGGAGTTTCTGACACATGCCATAATCAACACTCTGTCACTCCATACCCCTTAGATGTTGCAGAGGCTGGAAGCTCACCTTTCCTGGGCTCTTCCTTCAATTATTCAACCTGCTGCCCTACCTTCTGTACCTTGTTTGTGGAATAAATTCAGCTTACTAGCACTGCAAAGGAGCCCAACTTTAACATCCATGATTCTCCACGCACTGATCTTTCTTCCCAGCTGCTATTACTATATTATCCTGGTTCACAAACATTCCCTCACTGAACCAGTCATCAGGATGAAAGAGGGTGACAGCCTTCTCTGCATTTAGCTTTCATTTCTAGAAAGTGGAAGAAACTTTATGTTGGAGAATGCTATAAATAAGTATCTAATGAACCAGAGGGCAAAGGGAAACACAACACTGAAGGAGATAATGGCTTCATTTCAAGTTCTTTCTCCTGTATAAACCTACAGAAATGGTCCTATGCAAGCAGAAGAGGATCAGGCAGCTTTGGGGAAGTTGTGGAATACCAACTTTACAGTAGAAAGTCAATCCTGAAGCTTATGCTGCACAGCATCACCCTTTAGCTTTAAATACTAGCAAGAAAGATGCCAGAGAGAGAAGTGCAAGTAAGCTGCATTCTAAGAGCACCCTCAGCTAATTATATTCAGCAGTAGGCAGGGTCCCAAGAAATCCATCACAAACACTTTGCAAAACCTCCTTGTTCAGCATGCATTTTTTTTTCTTCTTTTGGGAGATTTGCTACCACTGCAGGTAATGTTTTGCTCTGTAGTAGGTGATTATTTGTTTGGTTTGGTTGTTTGATTTAAGTAGATCTCTACTTCAAAGGTCAATAATTATATCAATTCCCTCAGCCTCTCTTCACAGGGCTTGTGATCCAAACCCCTCACCAACTTTGTTGCCCTTCTCTGGACACGTTCCAGCAGCTCAACATCCTTCCTAAACTGAGGGGCCCAGAACTGGACACAGGACTCAAGGTGTGGCCTAACCAGTGCAGAGTACAGGGGCAGAATGACCTCCCTGCTCCTGCTGGCCACACTGTTCCTGATGCAGGCCAGGATGCTATTGGCCCTCTTGGCTGCCTGGGCACACTGCAGCCTCATGTTCAGCCTACCATCAACCAGTACCCCCAGCTCCCTTTCTGCCTGGCCACTCTCCAGCCACTCTGACCCCAGCCTGTGTTGTGCATGAGAATGTATTGACAGAAACTAGCTGAGACTTGCTGTTGCCATTTTACTTGAGTATAAAATCTGGACATGAGCCAGAAATGTGCATTCATAGCTCAGAAAGCTAACTGTACCCTGGGCTGTATCAAAGAAGTGTGGCCAGCAGGTCAAGGGAGGTGATTCTTCTCTCTTCTGCTTTTGTGAGACCACATGGAGTACTGTGTCCAGCTCTAGAGCCCTCAACACAAGAAAGGCATGGACATGCTGGAGTGGGTCCAGATCAGTCACAAAATTGATCAGAGAGTTGGAGCACCTCTTCCATGAAGAGACCTGATAGAGTTTGCAGTTTTCAGCACTGAGAAGGCTCCAGGGAGACTTTATTGCAAACTTTCAGTACTTCAATGAGGCTTCTAAAAATGATGGGAACAGTATTTTTAGCAAGCCCTGTTGCAATAGGAAAAGGGGTAACGATTTTAGACTAATAGAGGAGCAATTTAGAATAAGAAAGAATTTTTTTTTTGCAGTGATGCTGGGAAACTGTGTCCAGTTCTGGGCCCCTCAGTTTAAGAAGGACATTCAGACTCTTGAACATGTCCAGAGAAGGGCAACGAGGCTGGGGAGAGGCCTCGAGCACAAACCCTATGAGGAGAGGCTGAGGGAGCTGGGGTTGTTTAGCCTGGAGTAGAAGAGGCTCAGGGGAGACCTCATTGCTGTCTGCATCTCCCTGAAGGGAGGCTGTAGCTCCTGCTGGCCACACTGTTCCTGATGCAGGCCAGGATGCCATTGGCCCTCTTGGCTGCATGGGCACACTACAGGCTCATGTTCAGCCTACAATCAACCAGTACCCCCAGGTCCCTCTCTGCCTGGCTGCTCTCCAGCCACTCTGACCCCAGCCTGTAATACTGCATGAGGTTGTTATGGCCAATGTGCAGAACCTGGCACTTGGATGTGTTCAATCTCATGCCCTTGGATTCTGCCCATCTGTCCAGCCTGTTGATAGGTTGGACACAATGATCTTGAAGGTCTCTTCCAATCTGGTCTGGTCTATTCTGTTCTGTTCTATTCTATTCTATTCTATTCTATTCTATTCTATTCTATTCTATTCTATTCATCCAAAGGTTTCTGACAGCAATCTGCTTCACTCAGTGCTTGGGCTCTGACTGATGAACAATGTAATCTAAGACCCCAGCAACAAACTAAAACTAGCAGTTGTTTGAACTGCGTTCTCAAGGCAAAAATTAACAGGATTAACCACTTCCTGGGTCTATGCATTTGTTTCCTCTTCCCTATTGACTAACACAGAACATAGAAGGCACATCAATGGCACTCACAAGAAATATACAAGAAGGTGAACATCCTGTAATGGATTTGGTAGTATCCCTGAACTAGAAGCATGCAGAAGCAGGTAAGACACTGAAATGCAGTCTGACTTTAAAGAAACACTTTGAAAATTATCGCTATTCATGGTTAATATTGGGTGGACAATTCACTAGAAGGAAAATAGCACAAAGAAACGTCTCATGTGGAAATAGGAAGAAAACCAGCCACAGAAACAAGGAAACAGTTCTGTGAAGGCAATCACCTTCTATTTCAAAATGTCTATTTCTCCCAGGAGTTCCTGCACTGCCAGTGAATGTAATGTCACTACAGCTGTGCCTGATTTTCCTTGCACATGCAGTGTGGTGGGTTGAAAATTCCCCCCAACACTAAACTTGCCAGACCAGCTCAGTTCGAAACAAATGGAGCTGTATTTACAACCAAAACTACAATCTACAGTGAAATGCAATGAATATGTACAAAACATACAGGACTTACAATATTTACAGGTATTTACAGTTTATAAACAGCACAAGAACCCCCCTGGCCAGAAACCAGGGGAGCTAATAGCTTCCTACTCCCTAGCTCTCTCCCTATCCCGCTGGACACAAAGAGAGGAGAGAAAAGACACCAAGCTGGGGGCAGGAGTTGATCTGCTGGAGGGTAGAGAGGCTTTGCAGAGGGACCTCGACAGGCTGGACAGATGGGCACAGACCAAGGGCATGAGGTTGAACACATCCAAGTGCCGCCTTCTACACATTGGCCACAGCAATCCCATGCAGTGCTACAGGCTGGGGTCAGAGTGGCTGGAGAGCAGCCAGGCAGAGAGGGACCTGGGGGTACTGGTTGATTGTAGGCTGAACATGAGCCTGCAGTGTGCCAAGGCTGCCAAGAGGGCAAATGGCATCTTGGCCTGCATCAGGAACAGTGTGGCCAGCAGGAGCAGGGAGATCATTCTGCCCCTGTACACTGCACTGGTTAGGCCACACCTTGAGTCCTGTGTCCAGTTCTGGGCCCCTCAGTTTAGGAAGGATGTTGACTTGCTGGAACGTGTCCAGAGAAGGGCAACAAAGTTGGTGAGGGGTTTGGAGCACAAGCCCTATGAGGAGAGGCTGAGGGAACTGGGGTTGCTTAGCCTGGAGAAGAGGAGACTCAGGGGTGACCTTCTTGCTCTCTACAACTACCTGAAGGGAGGTTGTAGACAGATATTGGTCTCTTCTCCCAGGCAACCAGCACCAGAACAAGAGGACACAGACTCAGGCTGTGCCAGGGGAGGTTTAGACTGGATGTTAGGAAGAAATTCTATACTGAGAGAGTGATTGCCCATTGGAATCGGCTGCCTGGGGAGGTGGTGGAGTCACCATCATTGGAGGTGTTCAGGAGGAGACTTGATGGGGTGGTTGGTGCCATGGTTTAGTTGTTTAGGTGGGTTGGATTGGTTGATGGGTTGGACGCGATGATCTTGAAGGTCTCTTCCAACCTCGTGTATTGTATTGTATTGTATTTTATTGTATTGTATTGTATTGTATTGTATTGTTAGACTTAGCCAAAACAATGCAGCCAAGGTCAGCAGAAGCCAGCACAGCACAAAGTTAATATCTCCCAGAGCAAAGAAGCAAAAAGAGAGAGCAAGACTTTTTACCAAACTAATTCTTATCATAGATATCTCTCTAATGGGATTGTTTGGAACTGCCATTATTTTCCCTTTTTACACCAAATAGTGACTTATTTGCATTCTGGCACTTTCTTTTCAAGATCTGTGGAAAATTTTAAAGGTACAGCCTAAAACTACCACATCAAGTTATTTTTAATTGAGATTGGGGGTATGCCTCTCTGTGGATGATCTGTGATATTAATTTCACTCTAGTAGCTGCAGTAGTGCTGACCATAATTATTCCTTGTCCTTATTTTCGGATAGTTTTCTGTTCAGCACCCACTTTGTGATAGTTAATCCATCACACACTTGCATAATGTGCACTTCAGCAGAGGATACTTTGTGTGTGTAGATCAGGCTGTCAGCAGCCCAAATTCTTCTGGGTGGTGCTGTAGAACTTGTCAGCAGTTTTCAACAGGACATTCAGTCAGAGCAAGCAATTGCCAAGAGTAGGGAAGAATAAGTATGTCAGCCAGACCACTCTGGAAAAGCAGGTTTTCAAAACAAATCTGTCCTGATCTGCAGCATTAGGACATGGCTTTGCCCTAAGCCATGTTGGGAGCAGCCAGTCTGTTTCTTCCAAAAAATAGATGAGCCAGCATTCTTCCCTGGGAAGAAACAAAACAGATGCTGCCACACTCAGCTCCTCCTCCTCTTATGGCAGGCACATTCCTAGTTTCCATTTGCCTACAAGACATAGAGATGCTGTGTCTGTGAAGTGTGACCATAAAATTTAGACACAGTTTTGCCGCCACTAGTCCCATGGCAGCTAGCAGAGACCATTAGTTATCCTAGAAATAACTAGTTAGAAAGATGTCTTCTTGACCACTAACATAAATGCACTGGGAGGGCAATTGCTCACATTTTCAGAAAGCGTTTCCATCTGGGCACTCCATACAGCTCCCTTTGCTTTCTGCCCAGGAAGGAGCATTCAGTCTGTATTAGTTGATTATAAGATCCAATAGATAATTGAGCCTGTCTGCCCGTCCTAGAGACAGTTTGTCTGGATACATCCCCATATTCCCCTCCAACTTTTGCCCTTTGATGCAATGCAGAAATTTATTACCGTGGGAATACCTTCTCTGAGATTAAATCTCTTTGAGTACTGCGAGACAAATTCTGCAAAGGAAAGGCAATTGAGAACATTTTAGCAGGTAATAAATGGACAATCAAGCTCATGTTTTTTCTCAGAAGGGCTCCTTGGCTTGTGGTCGAATGATTTTGGATGCTAATCTGCTAAAAATAATGTGGTGCCTTGCATTCCAATGACAGGATCGTTATTGTGCAGATAGTACTTCAGGCTGCATGAGAGAATGTGGTTTAGTAGGTCATGCCCTTGAGGGATTCTTTAACAGGAAACAACTTTTAGTAAGGTACTAATTCTTCACACTCTTCTGCAGTGAGAACACCCAAAGGCACATTGACATCAACTAGTAGTTTTTTATTCTGGGAGCAAAATATTGCATCATGTTTAATCCTAAATTAATTCACAGCATCTTCTTACACTTCATATTTAATTTTATTTAGGCATTAACTGTGTGATCAACTCTGCTGTTCCATAAGAGATAACATGCCTGATGCCACAGGTCTCCATTGCAGCATCTAGACTCTGTAGGAGTATCCTGACGACCAGTGACACGCTCAGTTTGTTGCTGTGCGAATCATCTGGTTCCACCGCAGAATAATGCAGGTTTGTGATAATCATAAAAGTGCCATACATGAGAACTGCCCAAGACTGAAAATGACAAAAACATCATCAGCCCTGAAGGTTAAAGCTCGTAGATGGAAAGATTTCTCTGATGCCATCTACAGAAGACACACAGGAGGGAATGAAATGGGCAGGCAGCTTCTGCATCATTTCAGCCAGGCTGAGCAGCTTGGGGTTTGGCCGTAAGTACTTTGAATTTCTGGTGTAAAGCTAGTGAGCCCTCTTGTCTGACTCAGTGTGGTCTGACTGGCAACCTGTAGTCAAATTTGGCACAGAGAACACTTCCATCTGGTCTCTTCCCTGGAGGAGATGGGATAGCTATTCAAGTATGAATGACATTTGAAGCGACAAATGCTGCCTCCAGAGGCAATGAATGAACCGATGCTACAGTACTGATGCTGCCTTCGGCAGGAAGGGGACAGACCTTCCAGCCACTGCTGCCTGCTCCCACTTCCCTCTCAGTTCCTACAGCAACAGTAGATCTCCCTGAGACAGGCATGGGGTGCAGTTCATACTGCTCTTGGTGGCAAGAAGTTGAGGTAGCAACACCTTCCAGGAGGTGAGAACAGCCAGGGGGGAAAAAAAGGGAAGGATGCAAGCTGTGCCAGGGGAGGTTTAGACTCGAGGTGAGGAGGAAGTTCTTCACTGAGCGAGTCATTCATCATTGGAATGGGCTGCCCAGGGAGGTGGTGGAGTCGCCGTTCCTGGAGGTGTTCAAGGGGAGATTGGACGTGGCACTTGGTGCCATGGTCTAGTTGTGAGGTCTGTTGGGACAGGTTGGACTTGATGATCCTTGGGGTCTCTTCCAACCTTGGTTATACTGTGATACTGTGATACTGTGAAATGGTTAAGCCTCTGAGTGTACACCCTGACTTATCCAAACTCGCAGTTCAGAGAACTGGGACAGGGCAAGGTTTATGATGTCTTCTCAAGCAGAATGATATTCCTGGTGTCCAGATATTTCTCAAGTGTCCCTGCAGAGATGAAACCCAGACTTTGGTCTGAGGACTTGCTCTCTCCTTTGTCTGGATTCAGCTGACCAGAAATGAACCACAGAAATAAGAATAGAATTACGCCTAGAGCCACAGGGGTAGACAACAGAGTCTTTATGTTGAACAGACCAAGCATAGAGGCAGTGTGACATGGCCAGGTAACAATAAGGCAGAAACACTACGACTTTTGCTGGCAATACTGCTAGAGGGGATGGTACCAAACCAGAAGCATCTCGAAGGCTCCTTTACAGAAGGCAGGTGGCTGGAAATGAGTCTGCCTGTCAATAGCCCTGGGCCCAGAAACTTCACTAACCACTGACAGCTATGTGAGGGCAAAAAGAAGAAAAACTAATGAATGGAAGAAACTCTCGCTGGTAGGACTCTGTAATTCACTATCCACACAGGCTAATTGTTCAGCTCTTCCTCAGCTTTCCTCAGGTAATGAAGATTTTCCTAGCACCTTAGCAAAACATCCAGTGCTTATCAGTGATAATATACTTCCCATTGAAACTGGCTAGGGAGGCATTTGGCTTTCTCATATTTCAGGGTAAAGCTTGGCTCTCTTTTGGCTTAGAAGTTAGTTACTGAGGCTTTGAATCATGCCCTCATTTCCATGTTTCAAAGTCTAAGGCTGCTTCAGAATAGCATGAAATAATGACATTTACTGGCAAGAAAAGTTATTCCTATCCTTAAGATCTCTTCTCTATGCTCCCATTTTAGTTTAACACATTAGTCAGTGGGCCATAAAGTGAAGGGCAGAATGGCCCTGTTCATACGGTCTCAAGCAATAAACAAACCTATCCCTCTCTAGGTAATGTGTGTAAAGATGTTTCATTTGACTTATTGTCAACAAAGGGGCAGGGTAATGATGAAAGGCTCACTTTCTGTGTTTCTCAAGATTATGGCTGAAGAACAGTAATGACTGGAGAGCTTGGGTGCTTTTTTTCTGGGATTATGTGTGGTCAATGCATCTGGCCACCTCATAAATGCTTTTAGGGAACATGCCACCATTCGTGGGGGGAAAAAAATGTCAGGTCTGAGTGTTTGTTTTCCAAAGAGATCACATACTGGTGTTCTTTCATAATGACTAATTCAATTGTACCAGATGACTGATGGAGCATTAATCAGCTTATCTGATAGCTTCTGTGGGTTAAGGTGACATTTTCTCACGCTGTTGCTATTGATCTGTTGCCATCCCGTTAGCTTACAGAATTGACTTATGGAGCACTTTAGACATAGGAAAAGCAGTTATGACACAAAGGTGCCCTCTGTTTTTATAAATACACTAGATCTAAATTCTCAAGGCTTGGCTTGACATTGCTGATACACAAGAAACCAACTTGTCTGCCACTTAGCCTAGTAAGTATGTGATATATGTACATCTCCCTGTAGAGCCAGTATTGGCCTGAAATGGGATGTCTATTGCTTGTAGTGACATCTCTCTGTTGAATATTGTCAGGCCATATGTAGGGTTATATAAAAGGGTTATAGAAAGGGTTATAAAAGGATAGCATAAAAAGATACAAAAAGATAGCTAAAAGGAGTCCAGGTATACTATATTCTAACTTTAATGATATTTACAGTTCTCAGCAAAGCACTTAATTAGTGACATCAAGTGCCTCTATCCACTGTCACTTCTTGCTCCAGCAATCACAATGATAAAGATGGTTTACATAGCCTACCTTGGACAGAAAATGGGGGAAGAACAAAAAGGAATTTAGAGCCTCATAAATGTTTTAAATGCTACTCTTGGTGTCAGTAGACACATAGTTTCTTTTTCACTTTCATATCTGGAACCTGAATGTACTCTTACTGAAGTCAGGTGACACTTGGGTACAACACCACCATGCAGTGCTACAAGACTGGGGGCAACTACCTGAAGAGAGGTTGTAGCCAGGTGGGGGTTGGTCTCTTCTGCCAGGCAACCAGCACCAGAACAAGAGGACACAAGCTCAAGCTGCACCAGTGGAAGTTTAGGCTTGAGTTGAGGAGAAAGTTCTTCGCTGAGAGAGTTGTTAGCCATTGGAATGGGCTGCCCAGGAAGGTGGTGGAGTCATCCTCTCTGGAGGTGTCCAAAAAGGGATTGGACGTGGCACTTGGTGCCATGGTTTAGTAGTCATGAGGTGTTGGGTGACAGTCTGGACTTGATGATCTTTGAGGTCTTTCCCAACCTTATTGATTCTATGATTCTATGATTTTATGAAGAGTGGCTGGAAAGTTGCTTGGCAGAGAGGGATTTGGGTCAGTTGACAGCTGACTGAACATGAGTCAACAGGATGCTCAGATGGCCTAGAAAGCCTGGCCTGTATCAGGAATGGTGTGACCAGCAGGGCTAGGGAAGTGATCGTGCCCCTGTACTCGACATTGGTGAAGTTGTGTGGTGGGGTAAAAATTCCACAAGTCACACCTCGAATACTGTGTTCACTTTTTGAGCTCCTCACTACAAGAAGGACATTGAGGTGCTGAAGAGTGTCTAGAGAAGGGCAACAAGGCTGGTGAAGGAGAAGTGGCTGAAGGAGCTGGGATTGTTCAGCCTGCAGAAGAAGAGGCCGAGATGTGGTCTCATTGCTCTCTACAACTAACTGAAAGGAAATTGCATTGAGGTGGGGGCTGGCTTCTTCTCCCAGGAAACAGTGATAGGATGAAAAGAAATAGCCTCAAGTTGCACCAGGGGAGTTTTAGGTTATATATTAGGAAAAAAATCTTCACTGAAAGGTCATCTGGCTGCCCAGGGAAGTGGTGAAGTCACCATCCCTGGATGTGTTTAAAAGATGCCTGGATGGGGTGCTTAGGAACATGGTCTAACAGGCATTACAGGGAGATGCTAGGTTATGGTTGGACTTGATGATCTTGAGGTCTTTTCCAACCAGGTGATTCCATGATTTATACCAATACAGTTAGCTGCTAGCACAGAATCACAGAATCACCGAATCACCAAGGATGGAAGAGACCTCAATGATCATCAAGCCCAACCTGTCACCACAGACCTCGTGACTAAACCATGGCACCAAGTGCTATGTCCAAGCCCCTCTTGAACACCTCAATGGATGGTGATTCCACCACCTCCCTGGGCAGCACATTCCAATGGCGAACAACTCTCTCAGTGACGAACTTTCTCCTCACCTCAAGCCTAAACTTCCCCTGGCACAGCTTGAGACTGTGTCCTCTTGTTCTGGTGCTGGTTGCCTGGCAGAAGAGATCAACCCCCAGCTGGCTACAACCTCCCTTCAGGTAGTTGTAGAGAGCAATGAGGTCTCCTCTGAGCCTCCTCTTCTCCAGCCTAAACAACCCCAGCTCCCTCAGCCTCTCCTCATAGGGCTTGTGCCCAAGGCCTCTCCCCAGCCTCATTGCCATTCTCTGGACACTTTCAAGAGTCTGAATGTCCTTCCTAAACTGAGGGGCCCAGAACTGGACACAGGACTCAAGGTGTGGCCTAACCAGTGCAGAGTACAGGGGCACAATGACTTCCCTGCTCCTGCTGGCCACACTATTTCTGATGCAGGCCAGGATGCCATTGGCCTTCTTGGCCACCTGCGCACACTGCTGGCTCATGTTTAGGCAGCTGTCAATCAGCACCCCCAGGTCCCTCTCTGTTAGGCAGCTCTCCAGCACACCAGTCAACATGCATTTAAATGCTGAGAAAAATAACCAGTGCATACTGCACAGCGGTGGAGAATCCAACTCAAAAGAGAGAACCTGGTATGTGACTGACACCTCTGCTAACAAGTTAAATTAAACTGACTCAGCCTCCACATTCTTTCTCTCAGTCAAACATGCATGTCACAGAGTATATAGAATCATGGAATCAGTGAACTGTTTCAGTTGGAAAAGACCTCTAAGATCAATTCCAGCCACTGACCTAATACCACCATGGCCACTAAAACACTAAATATCTTAGGAACAGGTTAGATTTTGGATCTAAATTTAGAGACAAGCTACAAGTATAAAAACGTACCCGAACCTTAGTGATCAGGAGTCACAGGTCCTTTATAGGCTCCTAAAATAGGGCTTAGTTTCTCTTAAAATGAATAGTGATGACAAACAGGCTCTGTTCTTCACTATCTCCTTGCATCAGCTTCCACTAGTTCTGAATACAATCCTCTTTTACAGCAAGAACGACTGTAGCTAGTTGCCAGAAATGGACTCTCCTGGATAACACATTTCTTCTTTATTTTTCACTGGGTAGAGATATCCAAGGTTTGGGAAATTGCTGCAATAATGAATCTAAATGAGTTAGACTGAAAAAATAGGCCTGGGACAAATTTGAATTAAAATGGAGCTTAATAGTGTGTCTTTGGGGAACAGATAAAGAAAATAGAACCACTTCTGTAAACTGATTATACTTTGTCCTTAGCTTTGGCAGTATCCCTCCATAACCTCTTTAATTCCTTGCACTCTTGAAGAAAACATCTTATCCCTTATGGAGATCATTCATATTAAATGAATGACTCTTTTGTACTGTTGCTTCAGTTTTTTATTTACAGCAGAATTCATAGACAAATTCTGCATTTCCTCTGGATATTATGAATTATAAACCACACATTACATCTATTTTTCTTAAAACAACTGATTTTTTCTTTCAGAAGCTAGGAGCACTTCAGCACCATAAGAAGTCAGCAGTATCTAATAAGGCAAATTATAATTATCCTGTTTCTTTATCATGCCTGTGAATCTAATACACACTAATTGGATCTTTATGTGAAGCTCTGAGTAAAACCTCATTCTTCAAGGTGCCGAACAGCTTGCCTAACACCTGGAGGTGATAAGCACCACTTTAAGGTGCCAAGCTCCTGTAAGAACTGGGAGCCCCTGTTGTAATGCCAAGGCTTCTCCAGCTGCCAACAGGGTTTGATTCATCCATTATACATTCTGCCTGAGACTGAGACATTCTTTTATATGTCTGTTGTATCTTTGTGTTTCAATCCTGGCTATCCAGACTTAACAGAGAACTGTAAGTGCTGTCACCTTTCTAGGGATGACAGCTGAGTTTCTAATTATCTTTGCAATTCTTGTTAAAAAAATTAGTAAGTGCAATTGTATTCATGCAATAATAAGTGTGTATATAATAACTGCATCCCATGTAGCAAAGTATTACCACAAAAGCTCCCACTTTAATTTTTTTATCTAGCTCAACTCTTTTATGACTTGGTTAAAACTGGAAGTGAGTTTTATTTTTCTTTTGAATGGCAACATTTTGTATAGATGTCTTTAAAGCTGCTGTTCCACACTCTGATACAGGGGATAAACTAGAACAGGCGAGAACTGTCTGAGATACAAATTCATGACGGTAATGATAGCATCCAGGACTCGATTTTCAGTTGTGATTGTCCCACCTCATATAATTTCTTGCCTTTTCCAAAAGTTCATTGAAGATGTTTTGCTTGACATACAGGATAAATTCGTGTCAAAGGGTTGCATGCCCTGAAAATCAAAACATCAACCCCCTTTGTTAGTGTTACTGTAAATTGCTTGTCATTACCACCAAATGAGGCCACTGTACAGTCTCCCTGATCTAGAACCTTCTGATGTAGCGTTTCGGTTTCCTAAGGATGCCACTATGCATCATCTGCATATCTGCTCCCATAGCATTCCTAATTGAATACATAAACCATTGTATTCTTTAGGCATGCTGCTTAAAACTGAAGTTCTCAAGATAGGATCTAGGACATATGTACTTACAAGAGAAAATCTAAATTTCACAGCTATTTCACCAGTACATGTGGTTTTTTTTTCAAGTAGCGTTCTATGTATTTTTATCATTGTGTGGTACATGAGAAAAAGAGAAAGGATGGATTTGCTACATCACTCTCTCTATGAAGAACTTCTTCCTAACATCCAGCCTAAACCTCCCCTGGTGCAGCTTGAGACTGTGTCCCCTTGTTCTGGTGCTGGTTGCCTGGGAGAAGAGACCAACCCCCACCTGGCTATAACCTCCCTTCAGGTAGTTGTAGACAGCAAGAAGGTCTCCCCTGAGCCTCCTCTTCTCCAGGTTAAGCAACCCCAGCTCCCTCAGTCTCTCCTCATAGGGCTTGTGTTCCAAACCCCTCACCAGCTTTGTTGCCCTTCTCTGGACACATTCCAACAAGTCAACATCCTTCCTAAACTGAGGGGCCCAGAACTGGACACAGGACTCAAGGTGTGGCCTAACCAGTGCAGTGTACAGGGGCAGAATGACCTCCCTGCTCCTGCTGGCCACACTGTTCCTGATGCAGGCCAGGATGCTATTGGCCCTCTTGGCTGCCTGGGCACACTGCCGGCTCATGTTCAGCCTACCATCAACCAGTACCCCCAGCTCCCTTTCTGCCTGGCCACTCTCCAGCCACTCTGACCCCAGCCTGTGTTGTGCATGAGAATGTATTGACAGAAACTAGCTGAGACTTGCTGTTGCCATTTTACTTGAGTATAAAATCTGGACATGAGCCATAAATGTGCATTCATAGCTCAGAAAGCTAACTGTACCCTGGGCTGTATCAAAGAAGTGTGGCCAGCAGGTCAAGGTAGGTGATTCTTCTCTCTTCTGCTTTTGTGAGACCACATGGAGTACTGTGTCCAGCTCTAGAGCCCTCAACACAAGAAAGGCATGGACATGCTGGAGTGGGTCCAGATCAGTCACAAAATTGATCAGAGAGTTGGAGCTCCTCTTCCATGAAGAGACCTGATAGAGTTTGCAGTTTTCAGCACTGAGAAGGCTCCAGGGAGACTTTATTGCAAACTTTCAGTACTTCAATGAGGCTTCTAAAAATGATGGGAACAGTATTTTTAGCAAGCCCTGTTGCAATAGGAAAAGGGGTAATGATTTTAGACTAATAGAGGAGCAATTTAGAATAAGAAAGAATTTTTTTTTTTTTTTGCAGTGATGCTGGGAAACTGTGTCCAGTTCTGGGCCCCTTAGTTTAAGAAGGACATTCAGACTCTTGAACATGTCCAGAGAAGGGCAAGGAGGCTGGGGAGAGGGCTCGAGCACAAACCCTATGAGGAGAGGCTGAGGGAGCTGGGGTTGTTTAGCCTGGAGTAGAAGAGGCTCAGGGGAGACCTCATTGCTGTCTGCATCTACCTGAAGGGAGGCTGTAGCCAGGAGGGGGTTGGTCTCTTCTCCCAGGCAGCCAGCACCAGAACAAGAGGACAGAGTCTCAAGCTGTGCCAGGGGAAGTTTAGGCTTGAGGTGAGGAGAAAGTTCGTCAGTAAGAGAGTCGTTAGCCATTTGGAATGTGCTGCCCAGGGAGGTGGTGGAGTCACCATCCCTGGAGGTGTTCAAAAAGGGATTGGACGTGGCACTTGGTGCCACGGTTTAGTAGCCATGAGGTATTGGGTGGCAGGTTGGACTTGATGATCTTTGAGGTCTTTTCCAACCCTGGTGATTCTGTGATTCTGTGAAATACTGGCACATGTTGCCCAGAGAGGCAGCAGATGTCCTATCCCTGGAAATATTCAAGGTCAAGTTTGGCAGGACTGAGCAACCTAATCCAGTTTAAGACGTCCCCTCTTACTACAGGAAGATTGGACTAGATGACCTTTAAAGGCCTCCTCCAACCCAAACCATTCTATGATTCCGTGATTCTCTGATACATAACATTATAGCTCTTCTGGATTTGCTGGACAAGACGTGTGTGCTGTTCGAATTGTGTACAGGATCACACAGAAGTGTGACAAAATTGTTCCAGATTTACCGGTTTCATCTCTGATATATGAGAGTTTGCTTAGGCTTTTGCCTCAGCAACACGTAAATTACTTGCCTGAGGAGCATGGCCATATTTCCATGAGTTACTGAGCACTGATTCCTTTTGAAATACAGAGTACATTGCCCCATAGTAAAGTGAGGGCTATATTTTGCTGAGCAGGAGCAATAAATTAAAAGAGCATTTTCCTCACAGTTGTTGTCCTGGAGAGTTTTGTTGTTTATGTCTCTCTCAGAGCCATATATATTCTGAATCTTTCTGATAAAAAGAGAATGAGAAATGCCCTAATAGTTCTCCTTAAAATAAGTATATTTTTCTATAAATCATGTCCTTCTAAGCTGACTTACTTTTCTATCTTAATTCTTGGAGTCACAGAATCATGGAATCAATAAGGTTGGGAAAGACCTCAAAGATCATCAAGTCCAACCTGTCTACCCCATGACTACTAAACCATGGCACCAAGTGACACGTCCAATCCCCTCTTGAACACCTCCAGGGATGGTGACTCCACCACCTCCCTTGGCAGCACATTCCAATGGCTAACAACTCTCTCGGAGAAGAATTTTCTCCTCACCTCAAGCCTAAACTTCCCCTGGTGCAGCTTGAGACTGTGTCCTCTTGTTCTGGTGCTGGTTGCCTGGGAGAACAGACCAACACCCACCTGGCTACAACCTCCCTTCAAGTAGCTGTAGAGAGCAATAAGGGTCTCCTTTGAGCCTCCCCTTCTCCAGGCTAAACAATCCCAGCTCCTTCAGCCTCTTCTCATAGGGCTTGTCCTCGAGGCCTCTCCCCAGCCTCGTTGCCTTTCTCTGGACATGTTCAAGAGTCTGAATGTCCTTCTTAAACTGAGGGGCCCAGAACTGGACACAGGACTCAAGCTGTGGCCTAACCAGTGCTGAGGGATCAGGCCTAACCAGCATGGATTTAGGAAGGGCAGGTCCTGCCTCACCAACCTGAACTCCTTCTATGATCAGGTGACTGCCTGGTGGATGTGGGGAGGCCTGTGGATGTGGTCTACCTGGACCTCAGCAAGGCCCTTTGACACTGTCCCCAACAGCAAACTCCTGGCCAAGCTCTCAGCCCATGGCTTGGACAGGAGCACACTGTGTTGGGTTAGAAACTGGCTGGAAGGCCGAGCCCAGAGAATGGTGGTGAATGGTGCCACATCCAGCTGGCGGCCAGGCACTAGTGGTGTGCCCCAAGGATCAGTGCTGGGCCCCATGCTCTTCAACATCTTTATTGATGATCTGGATGAGGGCATTGAGTCCATCATCAGTAAATTTGCGGACAACACCAAGCTGGGGGCAGGAGTTGATCTGCTGGAGGGTAGAGAGGCTCTGCAGAGGGACCTGGACAGGCTGGACAGATGGGCAGAGTCCAAGGGCATGAGATTGAACACATCCAAGTGCCGGGTTCTGCACATTGGCCACAGCAACCCCAGGCAGTGCTACAGGCTGGGGTCAGAGTGGCTGGAGAGTGGCCAGGCAGAGAGGGACCTGGGGGTACTGGTTGATTGTAGGCTGAACATGAGCCTGCAGTGTGCCCAGGCTGCCAAGAAGGCCAATGGCATCCTAGCCTGGATCAGGAACAGTGTGGCCAGCAGGAGCAGGAAGGTTATTCTGCCCCTGTACACTGCACTGGTTAGGCCGCACCTTGAGTCCTGTGTCCAGTTCTGGGCCCCTCAGTTTAGGAAGGATGTTGTCTTGCTGGGACGTGTCCAGAGAAGGGCAACAAAGCTGGTGAGGAAAGGCTGAGGGAGCTGGGGTTGCTTAGCCTGGAGAAGGGGAGGCTCAGGGGAGACCTTCTTGCTCTCTACAACTACCTGAAGGGAGGTTGTAGACAGCCAGAGGTTGGTCTCTTCTCCCAGGCAGCCAGTACCAGAACAAGAGGACACAGCCTCAGGCTGCATCAGGGGAGGTTTAGACTGGATGATAGGAAGAAGTTCTATACAGAAGGAGTGATTGCCCATTGGAATCGGCTACCCGTGGAGGTGGTGGAGTCACCATCATTGGAGGTGTTCTTGAGGAGGCTTGATGGGGTGCTTGGTGCCATGGTTTAATTGTTTAGGTGGGTTGGATTGGTTGATGGGTTGGATGCGATGATCTTGAAGGTCTCTTCCAACCTGGTTTATTGTATTGTATTGTATTGTATAGTATTGTATTGTATTGTATTTTTTTAACGCCTACCTTAAGTACAGGGGCACAATGACTTCCCTGCTCCTGCTGGCCACACTATTCTTGATGCAGGCTAGGATGCCATTGGCCTTCTTGGCCACCTGGGCACACTCATGGCTCAGTGTATTACAATCTTAAAAAGGCAACATCTGCTCACATACCAGACGACCATTTAAACTTTTTAAGAAATAAACAGGACAATACATGATAAGAAATAGGAACAAAAATCTCTAATTGTTAGAAAAAGCAGTTTTAACATTAATCTACAAAAACATGATGTAATTTTGCTACCTTTCTAGAACAATGTGATCTTTCCAGATGAAAATTTTATGGCTATGATTCTCTTAGCTGTTCAAGCAATCTATTAGGTGAAAGCTATATTACTACCTACTACATGACTAAAGCTAAAGCTGTATGACTTCTGCCAGGGGGAGTTTAGGCTCAAGGTGAGGAGAAAGTTCTTCACAGAATGAGTAATTGGCCATTGGAATGGGCTGCCCAGGGAGTTGGTGGAGTCACCATCCCTCGAGGTGTTGGGGTCACTATCCCCGGAAGTGTTCAAAAAAGGATTGCACATGGTCCTTGAAGCCATGGCTTAGTTAGTCTTGAGGTGTTAGGTAATAGGTTGAACTTGATGATCTCTGAGGTCTTTTCCAACCTGGCTGATACTATGATTCTTGTTCAACTCAGTTGCAGAATGCAAACCTTTCAAAATGCACAAGTTATCTAACCCAGAATACTGTCTTGGTTGGGTTTGGGGTTTGTTTGCTCTCAAATGGATGAATGATTAGTTTTAGAGCATATGAAATGTCTAGCGTGAGAAGTAACATTCTGAGGTTCTGTTGGGACCAAGGAAATCAAGGATGGCTGTAGCTTCACTTCCATTTTGCAGATAGCTTTGGTTAGAGAGTTCCCCAGGGCTGGACATGGCCTGAGTTCAAAGTGACATTCAGCTTTGCGACAACTGAACAAGCATCATCCAGAGGAGTGCTCAAAAAGTTCTGTGCCCAGGTACTGTGAGCATAAGTGTCATTTTTCTGTCACCCTTGCTTAGTTCAACTCAATATTGAATATTCTCAGGTGACAGAGGGTCTCACTGTCTGCTAGCATTGTGTTTGAGTGGCAGAGGAGGAATACTTGAGGAGCATATTGCTTTGTCTCCACTCAGGATCGGTGATGCAGGCTAATAGGCAACACTAGGCAGCATCACAGCTTCAAGGGCAACTAGAAGTGAGCAGAATGACCAGGACTTTTGGTGCAGGATGCATGTGGGAGGCCATAAGTGTTCAACTAAGGTAACAGGATGAACAAGCCCTGAATAGATAAGGATTACAAGAGGATAAGAAATGGTAAAGACACCTAAAGGTCACAAAACAACTAAAGATAATCATGCCATCCTGCTGAGGTTAAGAAGAACACAGTAAGTAAAGCAGAGTGAGAGAGAAGAGTGTGTGAAGAAAGAAGAGCTTTGATTTTCTCTGTTTTACAGGTACCAGGAGGAAATAATGCAGTATTACTTTCTTTTCTGAATGGGAGAGGGGAGCGAGAAGCTAAGTTTCCAGCATGCTCATCAACAGAGTGAGAAGTCAGAGAGTGAGTGAGTGAGAAAGTAACCCCTGTTTTGTTCTCTATTGGTTGTGGTGGGAGGAAGGGAGCTGGTGTGAGAGGGAGAGCAGATTTTATTTGCATGTCTGTTGGAGGAGCGGTGAGCAGAGTGGGAGTAAAGTAAAACCTTTTGTAAGTTTCTGAGATGAAGAGAGCTTGAAATCAAGTCTCACTTCCTTTGATGATTAGTGTGTGGGGCATAGAATGAAATGAAAATCTTCCATTATATTGGGCAAAGGAATGTAATAGCTATTAATGTTGTCATGTCCTTGTGTTTATTGTACTTGCGGTACTTTGGTATTAGTAATCGATAGGAGTATGTTGCACAACCTGTATTGTGGTTAATGTGTAATAAGCTGGTTCTAAAGAAAGGAATGGAAATAAGAGGTTTTTATGAGCTTTTGAAAAGGAGGAGGAAGTTAGTGGATTTTTTTTTTCCTTTGCAAAGGGGTTTGAAGAAATTAACATGGTAGCTTTTTTGACGTGTTCACTATGAGGAGAGAATACAAAGTTTCTCTTCCCATCTCATTTAGTCCAGCCCAATTAGTCTGTGGGTCTAAATACACAAAACATTATAGAACCAGTGAGTCAAACCATCAGTGCCTGTACTGTCTCTTAGAATGGCAATACAAGATGCTATTGGGAGAAAGTGGACAAGACGACTATCTGTAGTCCAGTCCCCTTATCCACATCCACAAGTCATAGTTAAAAGATGTCAGAAGATACTACACATCAATGCCTTTTTGCATTGAAGGACTTGTCTACTCCCTTTCAAGCCTGTGATAGTATTTCCCTTTTGTCTATTTTAAACTAGCTTCACCAGGGTCTCTCCGCTCCCAGCACTGTAAGATGCAGTGAATTTCACTTCTGCTTTGACCTTTTCCACCACCTTCATAACTTTTGTAAATTATACTCCTTTTTCCTTGCAGCCTTCTCATTTCCTTATTCAACAGCTTCAGCCTTTATAATCTTTCCTAGTAAGGCTCCCATGACATAAAAGGCTCCCATGACACAAAAGGCTCCCATGACATACACTCAGTCATTTTAGTTACCTTTCTCTGTACTACTTCTAACTTCACCGTGCTTGAGGATCCTGAAATTTGAAGCTTGCAAGGTGAGGGGGTTACATAGTGGCAAAATGTTTCCTCTCATTCTCAACACCTTTCCTGAGGACCTACATTTTCCACCTTTTGTTGCCTCTCTTTTTTTGTTGGTGTTTTGTTGTGTGTTGGGGTTTTTTTTCCTGATATTGAATGCCAGACCAATGATTTTGGTAAACTGACCGTGATGTTCCCAAGATCACTTTCCTAAGCTGAAACTGCCAAAATGAACTCTGCATGTAGATGCACTTCAGATTGTTCTTCTCTAGGTGCATTGCTTTTCATTTAAACAGAGTGAAACTACTTTGATGCCTTTACATCCACACAGATTTGTAAACATCTCCTGGAGTTCTGTGCTGCAGAATAGAAAACATCATCATCAAACTTCAGGATTTTGCTGCACTTCCCTTTCTAGATCACCAGTGGAGATGCTGAATGAATCTGATTCCAACACCAATCTCTATAGGACTCCAGTGCTAATGTCTCTTCTCCCAGGCAATCAGCCCCAGAACAAGAGGACACAGTCTCAAGCTGCACCAGGGGAGGTTCAGACTGGATGTTAGGAAGAAATTCTACATAGAGAGAGTGATTGCCCATTGGAATGTGCTGCCTGGGGAGGTGGTGGAGTCACCATCACTGGAGGTGTTTAGGAAGAGACTGGATGGGGCGCTTGGTGCCATGGTTTAGTTGATTAGATGGTGTTGGGTGATAGGTTGGACTAAAGGTGCTTGGTTGCATGGTTAATTGATTAGGTGGTGTTGGATGATGGGTTGGATGCGATGATCTCAAAGGTCTCTTCCAACCTGGTTTGTTCTATTCTATTCTGTTCTGTTCTGTTTCCTCATCCTAAAAAGCATTAGTCTTTATGTCCCTTCCTTCATCCATATTCCAGTCAATAAAAGGACATTTCTTGCAAATCTGTGGGAGTATAAAGGTTGGTTGGTTTGTTTGTTTGGGTAACATTTGGCACATAATATTGTCTAAGGCTTTGTGGAACTTCAAACGTACTCTACCCTTTGTGCATGCTATAGAATTACAACTGGCCAAGAATGCAGGACATCTCTTCATCCCAGCCATGCTGACATTTTTTCAATAGACTGTTTATTCATGTATGCAGCAATAGCTTCCTTTATTATTGACCCTTTCTACCATTTTTCAATGAGTCAGACTCACTACTCAGTAGCTCTCATGTTCCCTTCCAGCACTTGCCGAGATGGCCAACAATTTTGCAGTTTTATGTCTCATTTCCTGCTGAACTCTTCTGATGCCTTCTGAATGCCATCTGATCCTGGTAACTTATTAACATTTAAATCTTCTGGTTATTCTAAACACTTCTGGTGTGCCTACTTCAAACTAGTCCATTTCATCTGATCTCTCTCTGTAAAGGACACATGTTATAGGAACCTGTCCACGAATGAAGCTAAGAATCTACTGAGCTTCTCTGCTAAGGTTCTTTTGTGCACACTGCCTGTTTTCAGATGTCATGCAATTCTACTGTTTTCCACCCAGGCTTCAAGCTCATCTGATTAGGGCTACTTGACCTCCAAGGGTAAGAAACACACAGCACTTTCTGGCAAGCCCCCTCCACTTCTCTCCTGTAAATGTTCAAATCATGGAAAATATCAATATTACCACCTTGACTGAGGTCAAAGCTAACATTCATGATTGCCTGCAGTGTTTGATGAGGAGGTGCATAATGAAAAAATCAGAGCAAACCAATTAATCATCATCTTGTCAAATGTGAAAAAAAACCATGCTATTTTCTACATATCTTGCTCCACTTCAACTAAGAACATGTTTGTACTTCTTCAGTGTTGTACACTTCTTCAGTGTCAGCCTAGTGTACTGACACTGATACACGAGCACAGCAACAAGGTATACTCCTCCAGCTGCTAACAAGTTATGGTTCAGCAAAACACTGAAGAGTTATTCCATAATCCTCTTCACTATGACACTCACGGTTTTAGAGGAGACATATCATATCATATCTCAGGGGAACGCTGCTATGTGAATGCCTTGTCTACAAAGCAAATCCTTTCCTTTCTGTTCCATACATTTGATTATCCTTATTCCTTTTTGAACCTTCAGAGAGATATTTTTTATGTTCTTACCTATTATCAAGTCTTTTGCCTGGTTTTAATTGGTTTTGTGCAATCTGGGATATTTTTTTATCTGGAGGGTAATGCACAAACCAGACCATCCTGCAAGCTTCTTCATTTTCTTTGCCAGAGCTCCAGGCTGGTAATAGACTCTGGCATGGGGATTTGCAACTCTATTAAATTGTGTCACCTGTCCCCACTACACACTCAAAAAGCATCCCATGTTTTCTTCTAAGATTTCTGGGTATAAAAATACAAGTGCATACTATGCAGAGTGCCCATCATGGCTGTTCACACATAGTTAAACCTTACAGTTGGGTTAACTTAGTCAGTTAGACACTCACCATATGTCAGGAAACAATGTTGTCAGAAGACTAACTGTAAATGAAAAGGGAACAATTTTTCATTGGATTAACACACTGAATCAGGAAATCAGGTGGTGTGAGGCATGCTAGAGCAAGAGAGTTATGCAGCTGCAAGAATGGGAAGGGCAGGAGCAGTCTTCTGGGAAGCAATGAGCCATGAAGATAGCTAAGCCTGCACATTGATTCACTATGGGTGGGACAGATACAGTCATCGGGCTGCAGAGTTGAGCTGGATGCATGTTGCAGTCTGATGCATTCTGGACAAGTTGGACTTAGTGCACACTTGCACAGCAGCTATATTGGGTATCCATGCCCTGGTGTCAGCAGTATGGGGCTGCAAGAGTGGCTTGTATAAGAAGAGACCTGAGGCTGTCCCTGCGTTGGAGACAGTTCCAGCTGGCTCCACCGCAGACTCACCACATGACACAGCTGAGCCTCTCAGCCAAGCTGGTGGCACCTCTGTGAAAACATATTTAGGAAAGGGATAAAAACCTGCATGGCAGGTGAGAAATGTGAGATAAACAGCCCTGAAGACACCAAGATGAGAGAAGGAGAGGAGAGAGTTGCTCCAGAAGTCAGAGCAGAGATTCCTCTGCAACCCATGTTAAAAAAAAACAGGTGATACAGGCGGTCCCATGCAGCCCATGGAAGACCATTATGAAGCAGATATCTGCACTGCAGGCTGTGTTGGATCTCACATGACAATAGGTGGATCTGTTCTGAAGGTACCCACAGATCATGGGGCAACCATGCAGGAGTATATTTTGTGTAAGAACCCATGGCCCAGGAGGGAGCCATGATGGACCAGTCTGTTCCTGGAGGACTGTTCCCTGTGGGAAGGACCCTTGCTGGAGGAACAGGGATATGTGAGGAGGAAAAGCTGCAGAAAGGAGCTGTTACAGCCCCCCCATTCCCCATCCACCTGCAAAACCTCAGGGTGAAGTAGGTAGAAGAGTTGAGAACAAAGGACTGAAGCTGAATCTGGACAGAAGGTCTGGGGAGGTGTTTTATCATGTCTTTGTTTCTTACTATCCATTCTTTCTTTTCCTTTTTTAATTGAAAAAAAATTATCTTCTCCAAATCTATTTTGCCTGTGACAGTGACTGACAAGTGATCTCCCTGTCTTTACTTATATAAGCTTTTTCATCATATTCTCCTCCTGTCATGTTGAGGTTGGGGGAGTGAGAGACTGGCTGAGTGGATGTCTGAAAGCCTGCCAAGGTCAACCACCCTATTCTGTAACACATAGAATATCTTAACTGCAAGTGACTCACTGCACATGCAAAGTGAAAATACAAAGTACTCATTTCTCAGGGGTGCCCAGTGTTTGGGAACCTCAGTCAGAGCAGCAGCATCCAGGCACACTATTAGAAATCTTACAATTCTCACAACAAACTCCTGCTAATTATTGCAGGAACTGATTGAGTTGGTTAGTCTGTACCAAATAATCAAGAAAATGTGAAGAGTTTGCTCATAAGAGAAAGTGAACCGTCAGCACTTTGTGCTGCCTCTCCCTTTCCCCTCCTTACACTCACAGCTGCTGTCAGCCTCATCTGCTGGGGCACCCACCTGCAGCCGCACTGGACAGGGTTTCCCATGGAGAACCAAGAATGGGCTGGCTGGAGAATGGGGTTCTGGGTGCTCTGGTTACTACAGATGGGAGCCCTGGGACACAGCACATCTGTATCATTGTACATTAATGTGAAACTCTCGCTGCGTGGGGCTCAGTGGAGAGTGCACCAGACACCGCCCACGTGGCATGATAGCATGGAGCAAGAATGTTGAGAAGAGGTGGTGTTTTGGACTTCACCGAGCTGTTTATTCAAATGATAACTGTTTTTATACAGTTAAAGATATCTTGTACCCAGTCAAGTCACACTGGACATTTTTCCAGCAGAAGGGATTGTTGTTGTAATTTCACTTTCATTGTACTTGTGGTCTAGTTATATGTTGTCATTCCTTCTTTCTAGCTTTCTGCTTGTGCAGCTGTCATCAGAGCGTTAGTGAGCTCCTTTAAAAGCTGCAGTTAGGTAGTGACATTCTCTTCATGATTCTGTAGAGTTTCTTCTCAGAGTCAGCTTCCACAGGGCATATATTTAAAAATGCATGATCATACAATGATTACAAAGCATCATTCCAAACAGACAAAGGAAAGATTAAGCTCTATGAAACCACTGTGTTAAGGAGAAAAGAGCTAACAACAGCAATATGAAAATTGCAAGTGCTGAATTTGCATAGTTTGGGTCAAATGACAACAAACCTAGAAGCCATCCAGAGATGCTGTCATGCTTGCTGAAGTTAATGGAATGATTCTTACACATTTCAGTGTGAGCTGGATCACACTCAGCCATCTCAAAGATGACAGGTAATTAACACACAGAAAAAAAAATTCAGTATACTGTCCTATCCCAGTACAAAAAGAAACACAAAACCCACTGTGCTTTGAAATTTGGAATTATTCCTTCTTTTTTTACTCATTTGAGCAGCTGAGTAAACAATGGTTATTGTAAGATTATTTCATAGAATCATAGAATAGAATCATAGAAACAATAAGGTTGGAAAAGACCTCAAAGATCATCAAGTCCAACCTCTCACCCAACACCTCATGACTACTACTACCAAGTGCCATGTCCAATCCCCTCTTGAACACCGCCAGGGGTGGTAACTTCACCACCTCCCTGGGCAGCACATTCCAATGGCTAACAACTCTCTCTGTGAAGAACTTTCCCCTCACCTCCAGCCTAAACTTCCGCTGGTGCAGCTTGAGACTGTGTCCTCTTGTTCTGGTGCTGATTGCCTGGGAGAAGAGACCAACCCCCTCCTGGCTACAACCACCCTTCAGGTAGTTGTACACAGCAATAAGGTTTCCCCTGAGCCTCCTCTTCTCCAGGCTAAACAACCCCAGCTCCCTCAGCCTCTCCTCACAGGGCTGTGCTCAAGGCCTCTCCCCAGCCTCGGTGCCCTTCTCTGGACACGTGTAAGTGTCTCGATGTCCTTCCTAAACTGAGGGGCCCAGAACTGGACACAGGACTCGAGGTGTGGCCTAACCAATGCAGAGTACAGTGGCACAATGACTTCCCTGCTCCTGCTGGCCACACTATTCCTAATGCCGGCCAGGATGCCATTGGCCTTCTTGGCTGCCTGGGCACACTGCTGGCTCATGTTTAGGTGGCTGTTTAAGAAGAGACTGGATGGGGTGCTAGGTGCCATGGTTTAGTTGATTAGGTGGTGTTGGATGATAGGTTGGACTTGATGATCTCAAAGGTCTTTTCCAACCTCGTTAATTCAATTCAATTCAATTCAATTCAATTCAATTCAATTCAATTCAATTCAATTCAAGTCTAATCTAGTCTAGTCTAGTCTAATCTAGTCTAGTCTAATACTGGCCTTGAATTACTTAGTTTGTTCTATTAACAGCACCCCCGAAACCTCTGTAAAGAAAATTAGATTTCTTTTTAATCCAAATCAGCAGATGAGGTGGAAAACTACTGGAAAATGGCAGTAGCATGTCTGTGCATCAAAGAAAATCAAATTGCACAGAGACCCTCAATTCTGTCATTCTTTAGGTTCTAAACATGTGAATTTAATATCTTTTCTCTATCCTAATGCAACAATTTTTAACCTGATTTTTAAAATTTAACTTAATCACTTGAACTTCTGGGAAAGTGGATAATAATAATAAAATACTATGATAGGAAGACAAGGGTCTGAAGTTTGGAAATTGCTTTCTGATACATATATATATGTATATATATACAGTTAGTAATTACAGTCACTTTCCTTCCAACTTATTTTATCTGTTCTGCTACTCAGATTAATAATCTTCTACCTCCCCAATTTCCTTCCTAGCTTCCAAAAGCCCTCAATGAACTTGCACACAACAGGATTCTGTTTTGTTGCATTACAGAAAAGGTAGTGCTTTGTTTCCAGAGCTGAGAAGATATGGAGTTTAAAAATGCAGTGATGCTTTGGCAAGCATAGGAAATGGTGCTTTCCCAGCTCTAATGCACTTCTGAAAGGCTTCACTCTGTAGGAGACAGGTAGTGAAATTTTACACAAGCTTTAGACTTGCTTTGGGATTGGTAATTCATGAAAGTATAATGTTTTTCCAACACACTGGAGCTCAGAACATTCTTGACAAAGTAGCATTTTGTATAACACTGCTATGCCCTTCATCCTGCCTAGCTAGCTCAAAATTGTAGGTTGTTGCCTGCTCTATCTAGAAGCAAAAGCGGTTGACAGTGTTCTTTGTAAATGCTACCCTTATTTTCAAACATACACCAAGCTCCATATCTTTGCACTGAGGAGGAAAGAAATAAAAATTAATGTTTCATTTATTATGAGATTTCCTTCAGTCTACACATGCCCCTAGAAGCCCATTCATTCCTCTCTAGGTGAAGCCATACCCCAGAGAGAGAGTCAAACCTTGTCCTCTCTCAGCTTCACTGTTCTACCATATTCCTCTTGAATGTCTCCTACTAATAGAATCCAGAGGAAGCCCTTCTGCCTCCTGCAGTCAAATTTTTGCATTTCAATAACTAAAACCAATGACAGACATCCTGATGGAGGAGTCTTAGGCTGCACCAGGGGAGGTTTAGGCTGGAGGTTAGGAAGAAGTTCTATACAGAGAGAGTGATTGCCCATTGGAATGGGCTGCCTGGGGAGGTGGTGGAGTCACATTCATTGGAGGTGTTCAGGAGGAGACTGGATGGGGTGCTTGGTGCCATGGTTTAGTTGTTTAGGTGGGTTGGATTGGTTGATGGGTTCCATAGTTTCATAGTTTCATAGTTTCAGTTAGGGTTGGAAGGGACCACAAGGATCATCTAGTTCCAACCCCCCTGCCATGGGCTGGGACACTCTACACTAGATCAGGCTGGCCAGACCCTGATGGGTTGGACGCGATGATCTTGAAGGTCTCTTCCAACCTCGTGCATTGTATTGTATTGTATTGTATTGTACTGTATAGCATGGGTTTGACTGAGAGTTGATGGAAATAGATCTGGCACATCACATACATTAGCATAAGCTCTCTAATAAGTTTCAAAGTCTGATGCTCCAAGCTCACATTTATCTTATGGTAAATGTAGAAATCATGGCACTAAAAATAAACTTTGCTAACACGAGGATTTCATTTTTCTCATACTCATTAGATCACAAAGCAACCTCAGCTCCCAAATAATTAATTACCCTTAAGTTGCTGTATCTCAGAAGTAATTATTTTTAAAAGCCAGTCAAGTAAATTAAATTAATTTTCCAAAGTAATTAGCTAACAAGCAGATATGACTGAGATGAGTGATTTGATTAGAAATTGAATCATGCAGCTTGTTTACTATGATATTAAAAAAGGAAAGAAGAAAGAGAGGGAAAGAAAGATTTGGTCCTTCCTTGAAAGCCTGTGGCTTTTGTTGATATTCCTACCAAGATCACTTCAAGAGTAAAACATTCATCTCAGGTAAATAAATATATCTGTTTCTGTGCACTTATTGTCACATTTCAGGTAGAGGATGTTGGAAGCCATGGTGCTGCATGCTAAGTGACTGACTGCTAGAGACATGGAAATGGCCTTTAGAAATGCTCTGCTTGTGAAGTGCTGTTTGGTTTTTAAATCAATTAAGGAGCAGTAATAAACAACAAGATAATGGATTCATTTATTTTTTCTGTGTAGATATCCAAGTAATTGAAATGGTGTGAGGAGGTATCCCCTTATACTCTGCTTGTGAAATGGTTATAAACCCATTATTCGCTATGCCTCTAGAAAGTGATCAGCCCTGTTGTAGCCCTGCAGAATGGAGCATCCCTTCTACTGCCCCTTCTGAAACCAAAGAAAAAAAAAAGTGCCTACCTCATTAATGTCATAGGGCTAATGGAATTTTATATTGTGCACACAAAGGAGTGCTTTTTAAGTACCATCATCCCACAGATAATCAAACCAGACCGCTGCTTGTTATTATCTTGCATAGTAATACTTTTCCAGAGATACAGGAGAGCCTATTCTTGGTCCTGAAGCAATTTCACAAACAAATAATAACACTATTCCATTCTACTCTAGGCTATTAATAATCTGTAAATAACTGTAGCTATTATACTCCATGCTATTTCTTACAGATTACAGAATTAACCAGGTTGGAAAAGACCTTTGAGATCATCAAGTACAACCTAGCACCCAACACCATCTAATCAACTAAAGCATGGCACCAAGTGCCTCATCTAGTCCTTCTCCTAAACACTTCCAGTGATGGTGACTCCACCACCTCCCACGGCCCATTCCAATGCCCAATCTCTCTTTCTGTGAAGAATTTCTTCCTAACATCCAGCCTAAACCTTCCCTGGCACAGCTTGAGACTGTGTCCTCTTGTTCTGGTGCTGGTTGCCTGGGAGAAGAGACCAACCCCCACCTGGCTATAACCTCTCTTCAGGTAGCTGTAGATGGCAATAAGGTCTCCTCTGAGCCTCCTCTTCTCCAGGCTAAGCAAACTCAGCTCCCTCAGCCTCTCCTCATAGGGCTTGTGCTCCAAACCCCTCACCAGCTTTGTTGCCCTTCTTTGGATGCATTTGAGCAACTCAACATCTTCCTTAAACTGAGGGGCCCAGAACTGGACACAGGACTCAAGGTGCGTCCTAACCAGTGCAGTATACAGGGGCAGAATGACCTCCCTGCTCTTGCTGGCCACACTGTTCCTGATACAGGCCAGGATGCCACTGGTCTTCTTGCCATCATTCTTGGTATCTTCTTTCATCCAGTCTCATAGTGTTTAAGCATTATTGCTCTAGATAACACAATCCTGTATGTGTTATAGTACTTCTGAATAGCAAGTCCTATACACAGAAACTACAGGTGCAAACAAAGTATTTAAATGCTGCTTTCATGACAGAAAATGCTATGTTGAGTTATTTATCTCAGCTATACTCTACCATCATGCATTGCCTTCAACATTTAGAAAGTGGCTTTGTACTTTCTGGCCATCCATACAGACCAAGTGCACCTCTGGTACAACAGGGTTCAAATCCATGTATTTCATAACCATTCCATTCCTTTGCCTGAAAAGCAGTAAATAGAGCCAAGGAATTTGAAAACATTAATACACCACCAGCAGACTAGAGTATGGACACACATTGTCATAGTATCACAGTAGAGTAGAGGTTGGAAGGGACCTCGAGATTGAGTCCAACTCCCCCCCTTATAGTCCTATCATATACAACATCTTGAGTATTTTCTACAATACAGACTCTATTATATGTTTATAACTTACTGTGGATAAAAGTTGTGACTAAAGTCTTTCTTTGCCTGTTGCTGTTCAATGTCATCTGGGACACTGTATCTCCCTCTATTTTAAGGAAGAAATGCAAGTGCTGTGGTACTTACTGTGCACATTGACTCTTCTTTATTCTGAACATGGTATTATTTTCCTTCCGTGGATTGTGTGACACAGAAACCTTTTGCACACTTGGAGATTTGCCTGTTGGCAAGCCTAAAGCCTTAACCACTGTACTAAAGAAATATCAGGCAACACTGTAGTTACAGTAAATGAATGCATGTACACAGGAAGATCACATCATCCTTGGTGTGAAACGAGAAGAGCAGGCCATCAGCCTGCGGTGTCTGCGGAGAAGAATGCAAAGAGAACACTCAGATTCATCCCATGAGCAATGGGGAGATGCACAGATTAACCAGTGACTCACACAAGGCTGCTCTGTGGCTGTGACCATATGAACACACTAGGAGGGCAGAAGGGATTACCTGGTCCCTCCTAGCACATTGAGGGACATCAGTGAGTGTGTCTAATAAAAGCATCTCATCTACCATCCATTTTTGTGCCACTTCTTGGGGAATCAAATCTGGCAACAAACTGTCAAAAATCACTATGGCACAGAAACAGTGCAAAGAAATGATGACTACATATAGAAACAGGAATAGATATGGTAATGCCGTCTCAAAAAGTGCAGTTAAACTCCTCTTCCTTTTCTGAATCTGTTGCTCATCTGAATAAAGTAAGACTCGTGGTGGCTGAGTGAGTCTGTAATGTAGTCTACTGACATAAGTCCTGCAAAATAAGTTTGGTGGATTTCATCCAGCTCCCAAGAGACACCTCCTCATCACAAAACCATCACTGCTCCTGCCATCAGCTGGCATCTGTGCTGACAGTTTCAACAGAAGCGCTGAAAGCACTGCCAGAGGACAAGGAATGAAATCTTTACTGCTCCTTATGGATTGTCATTTGGGACAGGCATGAGACACACAGGAGCAGAGAGGAAAGAGTGTCTGTGTTTATTGCCTGAGAACCTGTAGCTCTCTGCTAAATCAAATTTATGAGCACTTACCTATCCTTATCCAGCTTCTGTCAGTGCAGCACTTGAGCAGTGTGTTGGTCTCATGTTTTCTGAAGCACCAACGTGTTCCTTCCTTTTCTTCTTTCAAATGAATTAAGAACCGAGACGAACATGCTAAATGATTTACCAGAACATTTTGAAAAGCTATTCTCACTCCCACCAGAGTGTCCCACTGTCACTAAGCACAGTCTCTTGAGGCTTCTTTGAAGAATGGTTGACTTTCACCTTTCTTTCATTTTTCTTTTTTGGCTCTGTTATTTTAACAAAACAAGTGAGAAGAGAGAGGAAATTACACATTTCTCCGAGTCATAAATACAATCTGATATGGGATTTTCTTGTAATGTGTCTGAGGATAGGGAGAGATGGATGGAAGGAATTCCCAAGCATGGAAAGAAAGGTCCCTTCTCATTTATTTCACCTGTAGTCAACATGGAACTTTTAGCTTTTACTGATTTCAATTTAGTTTGCACACACATAGAAAGCCACAGGATCTGGGAATATCTGTCCAGCCCAGATTTGCCTTGATCTTTGATTACCTGCATGAAAATATTCCTGCACATGAAATCCCTCATTTTAAGGTATCAAGATAGCTTCAGTCAGCATGCAAAGTAGGCTTTTCTAAGATTATACATTTTTCAGCTAGAATGAAACTTGTGCCAGCATTCACCAACAAGGCAGGTCACTGGAGGCAGGTGTTCAAGAGGGGATTGGATGTGGCACTTGGTGCCATGGTTTAGTCACGAGCTCTGTGGTGACAGGTTGGACTCAATGATCTTTGAGGTCTCTTCCAACCTTGGTGATTCTGTGATTCTGTGTGGAGGCTGTGGTGTAATGCCTCCTTAGCTGCTGTGCTGGGACATTAGGCTAGTAGCTTCCACAGACCTTTCTTTTTCTAAATGAGATTCTTGCCATGAAAAAGGCAGCATTCACCTGCACGTGTGCTGCTGCAGCAGCCTTTTTTAGTAGAGATGTCCTGTGTATTTGGCTAAAGTGGCTGCATTTTACCAGCACGTCAGCGCAGCTCCATGAAAATGAAGTAGGAGCAGTGTCTGGTTGTGCCTCAGTGCAAGTTGAAGGCAGCTGTCTGTAAGCAAGTTCTGCACTGATACCCACTCATATAACAAAACCTGAGCCTTGATTTGTCCTTCTGTTCTATCACATTATAAAATGGAAATCAATTACTTTGCGTATGGTTTAATCCACGTTTCTAAGTATAGTGGCGTCTTCAGTTTGACGATGGAAGATGATGAGCAGTACCTGTTCTTTCTTGTGTTGTACCACTCAGGTGGGAAGATAGAAGTTTTGGAATGGTTTCCAGGGAATTCAGTGCAAGAATTAGAGAAACAATTCTTAATTTGCCACATTTCATCTACTTGTCAGGACAAAAATCCTACAGAGGCTTAGATTAGCGTCAACTTCCACCTCTCAAAAGCAAATGACTCAGATGTTTCCTATTATAAAAGTACAATTGCAACAGAAATTATATCGAGGTTGGATAAAAAGGCACACTGTCTTTGTCAGCTTCTCCACTTGTTCACCTCTTTGGATGGCCAAGGGATCAGGCCCAGCCAGCATGGATTTAGGAAGAGCAGGTCCTGCCTCACCAACCTGATCTCCATCTATGATCAGGTGACCCACCTGGTGGATGGGGGGAGGCCTGTGGATGTGGTCTACCTGGACCTCAGCAAGGCCTTTGACACCATCCCCCACAGCAAACTCCTGGCCAAGCTGTCAGCCCATGGCTCAGACAGGAGCACACTGTGTTGGGTTAGGAACTGGCTGGAGGGCCAAGCCCAGAGGTTAGGCCACACCTCGAGTACTGTGTCCAGTTCTGGGCCCCTCAGTTTAGGAAGGATGTTGACTTGCTGGAACGTGTCCAGAGAAGGGCAACGAAGTTGGTGAGGGGTTTGGAACACAAGCCCTATGAGGAGAGGCTGAGGGAACTGGGGTTGCTTAGCCTGGAGAGGAGGAGACTCAGGGGAGACCTTATTGCGGTCTACAACTACCTGAAGGGAGGTTGTAGTCAGGTGGGGGTTGATCTCTTCTCCCAGGCAGCCAGTACCAGAACAAGAGGACACAGTCTCAAGCTGCACCAGGGGAGGTTTAGACTGCATGTTAGGAAGAAGTTCTTCATAGAGAGTGATTGCCCATTGGAATGGGCTGCCCGAGGAGGTGGTGGAGTCACATCACTGGAGGTGTTCAGGAGGAGACTTGATGGGGTGCTTGGTGCCATGGTTTAGTTGTTTAGGTGGGTTGGATTGGTTGATAGATTGGACGCGATGATCTTGAAGGTCTTTTCCAACATGGTTATTCTATTGTATTTTATTCTATTGTATTCTATTTTGACCACCATGTTTCAAAAATAGTCTGCTTTAAAAATACAAATAGGGGTTTATACACACTTCTGAAAACAAAAACAAAAACAAACAAACAAAAAAAGAACCCACAAAACCAAACCAGTTTGTGAATTAAATGCATTTGTTCCAGTGAGTGTACAAGCCTTTGTCCCCACAGAAAAAAATATGATGCATTCAAGTAAACATGACAAAATTCTCAGATCTTGTCCTGCAGCTAAGAAATCGGGTGACATCTTTATAATACTTCTTTTTATGCATGGCTTCATCTTTATTTTATGAGTATCAGCCTTGTGTTCTCAAAACCAGGTTTCATGTTCAAAGATGCTTGTGAAGTACACAGTTGCTAGCAGTTAAATATTTAATATGAAGTGTCAAGGGTACAGTGTTAAATACTGTAACCTGTTACCACCCTATTAATATTCCTTTCTCCAAGTGAACAAAGCAAAAAAACCCAGTTAGATAGCTTCCTTTTTCCAGGCTTTAGCTTGAAGATCTTAAATCTACAGTAGCATTTGGTTTAATATTTAATCTGTAGCTTGAAGTGGAAATTGAAGAAGCCATCTTTGTTTACATGAAAAAAATCGTCAGAGCTGACAGTTTCAGCTCGGCCCAGACTCAGGATCAGAACAGCTTACAAGATTTACGTCATGGTCGAAGTACTTTGGCAAAACAATGTGGAAAAACCTGTACCTGTGGAGACTTCGTACCTCGAGCCACTGCAGTTAGGGTTGAACTGATAATACTTCATAGTTTGCTTTATGAGTTAACAGGGAAAATACCATTTAAAATCATAGCTATGTCTTGCCACAGAAAGTGTTATCTCCAAGTAAAGGTGTGATTGTAAGCAATTCTGCTGACCTCACAGGTCTCTGACAGTAAAAAGGGGGAAGTAGGAAACAGTAAGTATAATAGCTTGTGATAAGATTCTCTGCTATTGATCAGCTTATTCAAAACTTGGCCCTCTACACAATGGAAGTGACTACAGTGGAAATGTACTGTACCATACATACATGTGCGTAGCCTGCTCAGACTCAGGAAGGTCTGTGGGTCTTGTTTATTAAGAAAAGAAAATTAACTTTAGTTTGTAGTAGCTACTGCAGCACTAATTGTCTGTCTGCCTTTTTTAGGCAATGGGAGTGAAGTTTTGGGTTGTTTCTTTGAGCTGGTTTACATATTTACATTTTCTTCCTTGCTTTGTGTTGTATGAGAGAGCTCTCAAAGCACTAGGATAAAGGGGAGCACCATGACCTTAGAGGCAGGACAGTTCTACCTCTGCAAAAGTTTCCTACACACTTGCCATTAAGCATGCAAAGCAGACAGCCACAGTGGTGTCTTTTCATACACCACATCTATTTAATTTTGATCGTGTGACAGATGTCCATCTTGGCCAGACAGGTTGAGTGAGGGCTGTGCTGTGCAATCGTAGGCTTTAAGAGGTAACAGTTTGTTTATGCATAGCTATTAATTTTGAATCCATAATGGTGAAGTTTTACTTAGGCTTTAACAAGGTATGAGGCTGAGATGAGAATACTTCTTGGTTTTATTCCTTACCTATGAGCACCCTGGCCCTCAGATTTCAAATTATCTGTGTCAAAGGCTTTCTTTATCTGGACCTGAGCAAAGCCTTTGACACTGTCCCACATAACATCTTGATCTACAAGCTGGTAAAATATGGGTTTGATGGATGGACTAGGTGGCTTGATAGCTGCACCTGAAGTGTGGCTGTCCATGGTCCTTGTCCAAGTGGAGGCCAGTGACAAGTGGAGGCCCTCAGGGATCAGTCCTGGGACCAGTCTTGTTCAACATCTTTGTTGGTGACATGGACAGTGGCACTGAGTGCACTCTCAGAAGGTTTGCTGATGACCCCAAACTGTGTGGTACAGCAGACACGCTGGAGGGAACGGATCCATCCAGAGGGACCTTGACAGGCTGGAGAGGTGGGCCCATGACAGCCTCATGAGGTTCAACAACACCAAGTGCAGGGTCCTGCATCTGGGTGGGGGCAATCCCAGGCAATGCTATAGGCTGGGTACGGACTGGCTTGAGAGCAGCCCTGAAGAAAAAGGGACGGGGGGTGCCAATAGATGAGAAGCTCAATATGAGCCACCAGAAAGCCAATCATCTCCAGGGCTGCATCAAGGGAAGCATGGCCAGCAGGTTGAGGTAGATGATTCTCTCCCTCCACACCACTCTTGTGAGACCCCACTTGGAGTACTGTGTCCAGTTCTGGAACCCCTATTACAAGAAAGGTATGGACATGCTGGAGCGTGTCCAGAGAAGGGCCACGAGGATGATCAGAGGGCTGGAGCACCTCTCCTATGAGGGCACACTGAGGGAGTTGAGGTTGTTCAGTTTAGAGAAGAGAAAGCTCTGAGACCTTACTGTGACCTTCCAGTATCTGAAGGGGGCCTACAAGAAAGCTGGTGAGGGACTTTTTATGATGTCAGGTAGTGATAGAACTAGGGGGAGAGTTAGATTAGACATTAGAAAGAAGTTCTTCACCGTAAGGATGGTGAGACACTGGAACAGGTTGCCCAAAGAGGTGATGAAAGCCTCATCTCTGGAAATTTTAAGGCCAGGCTGGATGTGGCTCTGGGCAACCTGATCTAGTGGAAAGTGTCCCTGCCAATGGCATGGGCATTGGAATTAGATGATCCTTGAGGTCCTTTCCAACCCTGGAAATTCTGTGATTCTGTGATATCTCACAGCCTTGAGAAAGGATCTGTGTTGCCCGAAACCACTGATGCTACAGACCTGTGCTGGACACCATGTCATTTTGCTAATGAGTCCAATGAAGTCAGAGAAAGATCATAATCTTTTTAACTCTGCCAGCTCTATCTCTGTAATCTTTCAGACTAACACAGCTCATACATATTTACACGTGCAAAGAACCTGATGTACCCCAGATGCGTTAGAGCTGTTGTGCACATGCAGACTGAACTTGAATGCATGTGCTGCAAAATCAGTGTTCAAAACGTGTCTTACTTCCAGTGCATGTGCAAATTGGTTGCACAGTGGGCCCTATATGCTAAAAACCTTCCATGCTGTGCCTTGAGTCCTGTGTCCAGTTCTGGGCCCCTCAGTTTAAGAAGGATGTCGACTAGCTGGAATGTGTCCAGAGAAGGGCAACGAGGTTGGTGAGGGGTTTGGAACACAAGCCCTATGAGGAGAGGCTGAGGGAGCTGGGGTTGCTTAGCCTGGAGAAGAGGAGGCTCAGGGGAGACCTTATTGCTGTCTACAACTACCAGAAGGGAGGTTGTAGCCATGGGAGGGCTGGTCTCTTCTCCCAGGCAATCAGCACCAGAACAAGAGGACACAGTCTCAAGCTGAGCCAGGGAAGGTTTAGGCTCGAGGTGAGGAGGAAGTTCTTCACCGAGAGAGTTGTTAGCCATTGGAATGTGCTGCCCAGGGAGGTGGTAGAGTCACGTTCCTGGAGGTGTTCAAAAAGGGATTGGACGTGGCACTTGGTGCCATGGTTTCGTAGTCATGAGGTGTTGGGTGACAGGTTGGACTTGATGATCTTTGAGGTCTTTTCCAACCTTGTTGATTGTATGTACATTAAAATATACTGATCTGGGGTTTTAAGATTATTTCAGGGAGATTTATGCAGCATAAAAGATCAACTATGACTAGAAAGTCTGAGGGAATACATTGGACTAGTATCTCTGACTTCTCTGGGTTGAGTTCTTCCCTCTGCCAAATTGAGATGTACTTCTTTAGGTGTATAAAATGCCTTCTCAGCTGTGTTTTTCTGACTGGCTGGGTACTCAATGGAGCAAAGCAGAAGGCTCAAGAAAATTAAATCCTTTTCTTGCTCTTGCATCCAATATTTCTTTCTTGTCTCCTTGAGAAGTGTTAAGCTATAGGGCTGTAAAATCCTATCCAAGATCAAGAATACTTACCAATGGAATTCTGAAGCACTGCAACACACAGAGAAATGAGAACTGTCAAACCAAACTAGGACAAACCAACTGTCAAACCAAACCAAAGCAGGAGCCCAAAGATACATCAATTTCATAACGTGTCAAAGGCACCTAGAGGTTTTGTAAAACTGAAAATTTGGAATTTCATTTAAAAGCAGTACATTAAATAGAAAATATTGCAATACCACAAATGAAAGTGTATTCACAGTGGGACTGAATCTGCTTATTTCAAAGTCAATGAGAATAAAATTGAGGCCCCAGCATTTTGGAAAGAAAATGCAGGAATAAGATCATTCTTATGCCAAGAAACTTGAGTGCAGGTTAGTCAAAGGATGTTGCAACAGATAGAAAGAAGAGCCTGAGCTTTCAGATAAGCTCAGACACCAGCCTTTCATCTGCTGCCCAGTTGCTCTGTGTTTTCCATCTATGGCATAGTAGCTCTTATCCTGTAAACTGACTGGATGTTTGACTAAAGAGTAAATGAAGTTTAATCACTACATAACAGATAATTTGGTCTTAGATACAACTCTGCCAGCAACTTTTGCTCACGTTTTTTAAGATGTTATTTCACATGTCTCATGGAGTCATGTCTATACAAGGTGTGCAATCTGTGCTGCAATTCACTGAGACCTGGGCAAGCTGGAGATTTGGGCAGAGGGGACCCTCATTAATTTCAGCAAGAGCAAGGGTAGAGTCCTGCGTCATGACTCCATGCTAGGAGCACTAATGGACAACAAGTTATCCATGAACCAGAAATGTGCTTTTGTGGCTGTGGTGGTTTGAGCCTTAACTGGAAGTTAAGAGCTCAGGTGGGGGGCAAGGCTGAGAATCTCTCCCCCACTCCCCCCCTCTTCCCTCCCAACAGAGAGGGGAGAAAAGGAAAGAGCAAATCCACCAAACAATAATTTGGAGTCGGCTTGGAAGTAGAGAGGCAAAGAGTTGTCTTTAAGCTATATATATATATATATATATATATATATATATATATAACAATAACACAAAAAAGGTTCACAAGGGCAAGGAACAAGATGGATGGGAGGGGGACAAAAAAACAAGAGAATAATACAAAACCAGCCTTTCTCTGAGGAAGCGCGGAGGCAGCAGGTCCGACCACGTGGCAGAGGAGCAGGAGGGTAGCTGCAGTAGCTCTCGTCCAGCAGAGGCAGAAGCCAGAAAAGCCGGGGCCAACAGCTACAAGGTCCTGCTTTTTATACCCTAGCTGGGTAGGGAGGGGGGAGTGGAACAGACTCAGCTTCCCAGGCGAAAAATGCCCTGCAGGGAGTGAAAAGTACCTGCAAACCCTCCACCCTGCTTTGTTCTTTTGTTCCCAGAAAAGGGTGTTAACCCACCACAGTGGCCAAGAAATCCATCACTATCCTGGGATTCATTAAGAAGAGTGTGACTAGCAGATCAAGGGAGGTTCTCCTCCCTGCTGTCCTGGTGAGGCAAGTAATGTGTTCAGTTCTGGGCTCCCCAGTTCAAGCACAGGGAACTACTGCAAAGAGTTCAACAGAGGGCCAAAATAATGAATAAGGAACTAAAGCATCTGTCTTACAAGGAGAAGCTTGAGAGACCTGGGGCTTTTTAGCCTGGAAAAGAGAAGATAGAGAGGATCTCATCAATGCTTAGAACTATCTACAAGAGAATGAGACTGACCAATGTCTTCATGATAGAGCCCAGTTTGTCTTACCCATCATAAGAGCATGGTTACAGGAGCAGTGAATAATTTACATTGTAAGGTCTGCTCTGGATCACCTGGTCCAACCTAACGCACAAAGCAGGGCTGGCTTCAAAAATGGATTAAGATGCACAGGGCCTTTTCCAACTCAGCTTTGAATATTTCTAAGGATGGGGATTCCACAGCCCCTGTTGACAACCTTCTCTTTATCACTGTACTAAATCTCTCCCACTATGGGCTTTATGTCTGTCTATCTTGCTTCCTTGTTGCAGGTTTCGAATGTGGACATTTTTCCACTTGCTGTGCGGTTCTGAAGAGACCAGCTCTAGGCTTAGGCTAGGTTTATCTTTAAACCCTCCCTCCCTCATTAGCCAGTTTAAAACAGCAATTGGGTTACCCTCTTGGCTTTCTCTTCAGGGTGAACAAACTCTCTCAGGTTTTGTACACCACACTCTCCTACCTCCTCACCACCTTAGTGGCTCATATTCAACTTAGCATCCACTGTGTCTTTCCACCCCATCCCCAGCCTTTTCAATCAGTGCCACTACCCAGCCAGCTAATTCTCAGTGCATGGCATTATCTTGTTCCAGGTTCAGAACCTCCCCTTTTACAAGTTCATGAGTTTTCTGTTGGCCCAGGCATCAAGTTTCCAAATGTCTTTCAGGACTGAAGCTCTAATCTTTGCAGGACAGGCATTACCCCAATTTAACTTATTCTTAGCAGCTTTCATTACATTTGGTAATTCTAATTGCATATTTTTCTGTATTTGACAGCGTGCATCATGAAAGGGATGCTGGAGCTTTTCCCAAAACACATTAGTGTGGGAATGCTAAGCAACCACAAATAATGTGATAGCACTGCCATCTTCATAGCTGTTTTCTACTGTCCTTTTCCCACAGATCCCCAAGCCAACAGCAGAATCCATACATATGTCATGCTGCCATGTTAGGCTACATTTGAGACAAACGCAATGCCACCATGCGGGAGTGCAAAAGGAACAGGCAGATACTCCTTCTGTGATCTGAGTTGTGAGAGCAGTAAGCTCCTTGATTGTGACACCAGCACATGAAAACTGAAAATAACAGGCATGGAAGGTGTTGTTCTCATTGGCTGAAGACAGAACTGGATGATAATCTAAGGCACAAAGGAGATATTTTATGGTAACTAAGGCTTAACACAATACACTGGACTGTGCAATAGTAAACCTGATGAGTTGGGTATGTTTTGTGGTTCTGAGCAAACCAGTAACATTTCCAGGTCAGTTTTTTTGCCTCTAGCATAGAACATTACTTATTATTAGGGCAAGAGTATATTGGAAGAATTAATCAGTTGAGGAAAAACGTTAGTAATAGCAGTAGTATGTAAGCTCATGGCCATGGGCACTTCTTCTTTGGTTTATGTCCAGCTGTGACCTTTATAATTTATACACCTACGTTTAGTTGGTCTGCCAGAGCTCCGGTAATACCTGGGTAATTTTATACAGCAGCTTGTAAAAATAGAAATGCATTTTCTTGCAGTGTTAGTCTCTGATCAGAAATACAGACTCTAGAGCACCACCAAAAAATTACAGATTCCCCCCCCAGTAGAAGATTTTAGTATTTTAAAATTTGGAATGAAATCAGGAAGTGTTGAATATTTTCATGGCATGATGCTTCAGCTCTGGGACAACCTGTCAGCCCCACCCCCTGCATGTCTGGGGAACTGGGACTGCCAAGAAGCCACAGACTGGAGGGTCCTTTTATCCCAGCTCTCAGCACTCTGTCATTCCCCTAGCACAGGAGTCTGTATGCCCAAGATCCCCTAGAATCAGCCAGAAGAGCTGTTGAGAAGAAAGACAGGGAAACTGGCAAGCCCAGTTGTCTTGGAAACCTGCCTGGGAAGGGTTCCATCGGAAGTTGGTCAAAAATGAAAATTCTCTTGTGGAACATTTTGATTCCAATGAATGGCACATCTTGATGAGAAACTGTTGCATCAGAAATTTCCTAGCCAGATTGTGCTCTGCTGGATGGAGATAAAGCTGGTTTATGGGTTTATTTGTTTTTTTTTCACACTCCTACACGGTTTGGTAGAATCAGATTAATGAGTGAAGCACTCTGAACATTTAGTGGCATTTGGTTTTGAGGTTTTATTCCAGGAACCCCTCCCTCTGGCTAAAATATAAGTTCCAGATCTATCATTCAGGCCTTAGTTAGAGAAATTGTGATGCATGCTGCTACCAGAAGATAATCAATCACTCTCTACTGCTGCATTTCTTCTGTGTCTGTAAGTGCTCCTAAATTCAGATCAGTACTAGCACAATTAATTGAACTAGAGGCCTGCCACTGATTAAAGACACGCATTAGTACCAGATTAGTCTTAAATACAGGAAGAGAAGATTTCCTGTGGAAATCCCGGTGTGTATTTCTGTAAGCAGTTTCTGTTCACTTTCCTTGTAATGGGGCTACAAGAAATAAAACCTAATCCTCAAAAGCAAGTTCAAAAAGGACAGGCCTTTCTAGTTAATTCAATTTAAAAATGGCATGTAGCTAACGATCATTCTGTGACTATGAATATACTATGTGGTTAGGTGGGCAGATACTGACTAGCTGCTGTGAAATCAATGAAAATTCTATTAATGAAGAAGAAATGCTGCTTCAAATACCATGGAGAACAAATGTCTTTCCTCAGGCTCCATTGTGCTAAATAATAATAAAATTACTTAGGTGAGTGACCTAACCAAGGTAACAGGCCCATACGGATAGCAGAAATGCAGTGGATGTCATATACCTTGATGTTAGTGGGGGTTTGGGATTCTGCCTTTCTTGAGATTTTCAGGAGCAATCTTGGCATACAAGATTTAGGGAAAACTGCTATGACATGGGTGCAACACTGATGGGAGAAAACCCTTCTGCAGTCAGCTGTATAATGCCCAAATCCCTTTGTGCTGTGCTATCACAATGGCCAGTGACAAGTGGTGTTTCCAGGGCTCAGTTTCAGGACCACTTCTGTTTAACATCTTTATTGATGACCTTGATGAAGACATAGAGTGTGTCATTAGTAAGTTTGCAGATGACACCAAGCTAGGCGGGAGTGTTCATCTGCACAAGGGTAGGGAGGCTCTACAGAGGGACTTGGATAGAATGGATCAATGGACTAACGTTAACAGGATGAGCTTCAACAAGGCCAAATGCCAGGTGCTGCACTTGGGTCACAACAACTCCAAGCAATGCTACAGGCTTGGGGAAGTGTGGCTGAAAAGCTGCCTGGCAGAATGGGACCTGGGGGTTCTAATCAACAAGCATCTGAATACAACCAAGAAGTGTGCCCAGGTGGCCAAGAAAGCACATCACAACCTGGCTTGTATTAGAAATGCTGTGTCCAGCAGGAGTCGGGGGGTGATTATGCCCTTGTACTCAGCTCTGGTGAGGCCACACCTTGAGGACTGTGTCCAGTTTTGGGGACCTCAATACAAGAGAGATGTTGAGGTGCTGGAGTGAGTGCAGAGGAGGGCAACAAAGCTGGTGAATGGCCTGGAGAATAAATCTTATGAAGAGCAACTGAAGGAGCTGGGGAAGGTTAGTTTGAAAAAGGAGGCTGAGGGGAGACCTCATTGCTCTCTACATCTACCTGAAAGGACATTGTAGAGAGGCTGGTGCTGGTCTCTTCTCACAGGTAATTATTGAGAGAACAAGAGGGAATGGCCTCAAGCTGCAACTGGGTAGGTTTAGACTGGACATTAGGAACATTTTTTTCACAGAAAGAGTGGTCAGGCATTGGAATGTGCTGCCCAGGGAGGTGGTTGAGTCACCAATCCTGGATGTGTTAAAGGGTCATTTGGATGTGGTGCTTGGGGATATGGTTTAGGGGTGAACCTTGTAAAGTAGGGTTATCAGTTGGACTTGGTGATCCTGAGGGTCTCTTCCAACCTGAGTGTATCTGTGATTCTATGAAAAGTCCCTTTCAGCTTCTTCCTAATATTCTACAAGAACTATGCATAACTTCATCTGATCAACCATAACACTTTTGGGATATTCTAAACGGAAAGGATTTAGGGATAAATTAAACCAGAGTACTTTGAGAAGCATCTTCACTGAATTTTTATTAGAAATACAGTACTTTGAGAAGCATATGAAAAGGATGATTTATAACACAAATCTTTTACAGCAACACTCCTGTCTAGGGTAAATCAAGACTTTAGCTTCAATATGTCCTGTCTAGAAACTGACTGTGCAACAGCCTAACAGACTCTCACTCCTCCAGTATTTTCCTTCCCTTTCATGCTGTTTCCATTTGCAGGATAAAAGACTGATTGAAAGTAATGGAAGTTTAGAATTCAAGTCTTGCCTAGATTATTAAGTACTAAATACACTTTTACTTTTGACAAGCTACATTGTGACACAGCAACTACTGGCAATGGTTCATATGTTGGTTAAGACAGCAAGAGTTATCTTGGTTAAACACTAAGTTATGGGTGGATGTGGACAGACTGTTCATCGTTTCCTCTCCCATCGTTTGAGCTGTATTGTGAAAAACAGCATATTTCTCCTGCAGTTACACAGGTGGGAGGAAAGAAATTATGATGAAGGCTAGAGGCTAACAGCTTCTAGCAATAGGAGCAAGGTTCCTGATCCTTCAGTAGATCTGCACCTACAAAACAGACTGAGTGTCCGAGCAGCAGCTCAAGGGCCAGGAGCTTAGTCCAGGACAGCAAGTGGCACCAGCTGAGCCTGACACCATAGGTTTTCTCCTTATAAAACAGCAGAGAAGGGAAAGGAAGTGCTTGAGGAGGAGTGGACAGCCAATAAGATCACCAGCCAGCATCAGACAGCTGGCATCAGTAACAGTAATTTTGTCTTTATTATTATAGGGCTTTACCTGAGGGCAAACAACTGCTAGGAAGAAACAGGATCCACCTGACAAAGTGGGGTGGCCAATGGGGTAAGGAGACCTTTAAACCAAGAATGACAAGGTGGGGAGATGACAACCTACAATCAAGTAAGGAACTGGTGGACCAGTTTGGCAAGGAAATGGTGCAGGGTGATGTGTAATCAACAGAACAGTGTGGAAGAGGTTGACTCAAGTAAATATACGTCAATACAGAAGTGCCAACAGTATGGAATTATGGCATATATGCCTCGGTGAGAGCTTATGCGTCAGGAACAATATCTTGCTGAAACGAAGTCTTAGTACGCTTGGAGGTAAGCTTTATGTGCTTGCTGTAAGAGCTGTAGTTGGAAGAGCTTCACTGTGCAGGAGAGTTCTCATGCTATGCAAGATGTTCAGAGTGGTGCTTGTGACCTTTCACAGTGCAACTCATGAAGAATGCCATCTGTAGTGCGTCTGTCTCAAGGCATCTACAGTTTCCAGCTAGTGATGCTTGTTCTTGATCTGAATAAGTACAATCTCAGTTGGAAGTGTCCCTCAGATGATGATCATCTAAAACTGGAGCACTGATTTTTCAGACTTCTAAAGCTCTTTGGGAAACTGCTTAGATTCAATAATATATATGGGAACAATAAGGCCTCCACATCCACAGGCTGGTGGTTTTGCAAAGGAGTGCCATTTTGCTTTTTATCACTGTGCAGCGATTTCATGTGGGTCTCTAGCTCATTACACATTGCTCGTAAGACCTCAAGCCAGCGATACTTCACTGCATCTGCACTGATACCTACGTACCAGATGTTAAGACGAATATTTATGAGTCCCATATGGCAAAAGAAATTAACCACGTTCCACTTCTTCTGTCCAAATGACAGAATATCCTGTTGTCATTGGCACCAAATTGTCTGATTTCACAGAACCCATTATGTTTCATTAGAAATTGATAGGATAATGTATATGAGGAATAGCCCTGGTAACATTTTAAGGTACTTTAACAAACAATGTAAGAAATCTTCCCCTAATCTTTGCCACATATATAATTTACATAAGACTTTGGTCTCTACTATCATCCATCTGCAACAGTCAAACAATACTAGATGCACTCACAGGGAGGGAAATGAAGTAAGAAATCCTGTGGTTGAATTGTGACATTATTTTAGCAACTGAAGTTACACTGACTCCAGTAGACTTTTGCTCACCTAACAGATTTCTTTTCACATCATATCCACTAACATCAAAACAGAAATAGACCTAAATAAAGGAGATAAAACCCACCCCAAATATGAAAATCTGGGAATGTTTGGGCCTTGATTTTAATATTACAGGAAAAGTAGATAAGTGTGAAGTGATGATCAGAATTGGTGCATAAGTGACAAGGCCAGTTTGAAGTTGTAAAAACCATCCTCTAGACTTGGATTTTTGGATTATTTCCATATCCATGGTTTCTACCCATTGTTAGACTTCTCATATCTGAGACCTGATATTTTAGCTGCTTGCGGCTGAACTTCTGGCAGCCACAGAAGTCACAGAAATGAGGAGGTATATGCTTTAAATACTTACGTCATAGAGCAAACACTAAACAATACACTCTCAGATGTATATCCATACCATATATAAAATGCAGTAACATCAGCCAGAAAGCTAACAAAATGGTGTTTTAAACAATATTTTTCCATAAGTGTTCTTGCAGATTTGGAAGAGACAAGAGAGAAGAGAGGAGTGGGCTTCATGTTGTACTTGCATATTTTAGTTTCTATTTATAGTTAAGTGACTCACAGCTTGGTGAAAATCACATTTTCCAATTGCTTCAAGGCAAACTCCCTGCAGCATTCCCTAAGTAGGTTTTTTTTCCTGTATATCATTTAAAAGATGGCCTAAGGTTAACTCAGCACTGTAATGCTGATCCTACCAAAAGTGGCAGTGTTTACTATGTTTGTGCTACTGTGTTGAGAAAAGTTACTTTTATGCTACAAATCTTCCAAGTTTTGAAAGCTGGATCTCTGCCAGCAGTCTGAGGCTCCCTCATTCAAAATACCATGGAAAGTATCCATTTATAGCATGCAAGCATAAAGTTTAAGCTTACAAGAAGAACGGTACTTTTAAAAGCCACCAGGAATCACTTAGATACCAGGACTGAGAACAAAAAATGAGGACTGACTAGCAGAGCATCTACTGCCAGGGGCAATAATCAACAACTACCTGAAAGGGTTTGCTTTTGTGTTTTGTCTCCATTTATTTCCATTAGCCCTAGGGTGTTAAATAAGACATGCATCACACTTAGCTTTCCTGTAATACAATACAATACAATACAATACACCAGGTTGAAAGAGACCTTCAAAATCATCGCATCCAACCCATCAACCAATCCAACCCACCTAAACAACTAAACCATGCAGCCAAGCACCCTATCAAGTCTCCTCCTGAACACCTGACAGGCTCGAGAGGTGGGCAGGCTGAACACCTGACAGGCTGGAGAGGTGGGCACAGGCCAACCTCATGAGCTTCAACAAGAGCAAGTGCAGGGTCCTGCATCTGGGTCGAGGCAATCCCAGGCACAAATACAGGCTGGGCAGTGACTGGCTGGGGAGCAGCCCTGAGGAGAGAGACTTGGGGGTGCTGGTGGATGAAAAGCTCAACAGGAGCTCTCAATGTGCACTTGCAGCCCGGAAAGCCAATCAGATCCTGGGCTGCATCAGGAGAAGTGTGGCCAGCAGGTCAAGGGAGGGGATTCTCCCCCTCTCCTCAGCTCTGGTGAGACTCCACCTGGAGTACTGCCTCCAGTTCTGGAGCCCCTATTACAAGAGGGATCTGGAGGTGCTGGAAGGTGTCCAGAGAAGGGCCACGAGGATGATCAGAGGGGCTGGAGCACCTCTCCTGTGAGGACAGACTGAAGGAGTTGGGGCTGTTCAGTCTGGAGAAGAGAAGGCTCCGAGGTGACCTCATTGTGGCCTTCCAGTATCTGAAGGGGGCCTACAAGAAGGCTGGGGAGGGACTTCTCAGGATCTCAGGTAGTGATAGGACTAGGGGGAATGGAATGAAGCTGGAGGTGGGGAAATTCAGGCTGGACATGAGGAGGAAGTTCTTCACCGTGAGGGTGGTGAAGGCCTGGAATGGGTTGTTGAGGGAGGTGTTTGTGGCCCCGTCCCTTGAGGTGTTTAAGACCAGGCTGGATGAGGCTCTGTCCAGCCTGATCTAGGGTAGAGTGTCCCTGCCCATGGCAGGGGGCTTGGAACTAGATGATCCTTGTGGTCCCTTCCAACCCTAACTGAAACTATGAAACTATGAAACCTCCAATGAAGGTGACTCCACCACCTCCACGGGTAGCCGATTCCAGTGGGCAATCACTCTCTCTGTATAGAACTTCTTCCTAACATCCAGCCTAAACCTCCCCTGGAGCAGCCTGAGACTGTGTCTTCTTGTTCTGGTGCTGGCTGCCTGGGAGAAGAGACCAACCTCTGCCTGTCTACGACCTCCCTTCAGGTAGTTGTAGAGAGGAAGAAGGTCACCCCCTCAGTCTCCTCTTCTCCAGGCTAAGCAACCCCAGCTCCCTCAGCCTCTCCTCATAGGGCTTGTTCTCCAAACCCCTCACCAACTTTGTTGCCCTTCTCTGGACACGCTCCAGCAAGTCAACATCCTTCCTAAACTGAGGGGCCCAGAACTGGACACAGGACTCAAGGTGCGGCCTAACCAGTGCAGTGTACAGGGGCAGAATGACCTCCCTGCTCCTGCTGGCCACACTGTTCCTGATGCAGGCCAGGATGCCACTGGCCTTCTTGGCAGCCTGGGCACACTGCAGGCTCATGTTCAGCCTACAATCAACCAGTACCCCCAGGTCCCTCTCTGCCTGGCCGCTCTCCATAATATGAAGACAATGTTTTCTCTTTCAATTAAAAAAAAAAAAAAGAAAATAAAAAAAGCATAATGCAGTGCTATAATTTCACTTAATAAAAGTTGGTAGCTAAGAGACAGATAAGAAAGTAAGTTCAGGTCAAATGCTAGAGACGATAGCAAAACAACTTTTCAAAGGTGCAAGTACGGCCACCAAGGTCATCTTTGCTCCGGCCCAATGTACCTGAATTATTCAGAAATGTTAGGTTCTGACATTTGCAGTAAAGTGACAGCCCTATGTTTTTCTTAGACTCTAACAGCATAATGACAAAAAGAAGCTATTTTGTTGTTTTCTTGTTTTAAATAAATATCAGCTTTTTTTTATTATTATTTTTCAAATTGCACACTTAGGACACATTATGGGCTGCACAACATTTCGAACACATGACTATGAAGCACATTTGTTTCATACTTAATTTCCAGAAGCAACACCAGTTAGTTCATCACAGACATTAATTAAAAGTGAATTAAACTCCTGTAGGTATAGATATTATACCTGTAGATACACATATTATTTGTGTTTCTTATGGAAGACCTCCACTTAACTGGCCATTGCCATTTCATTGTTAGGCAACTCACCAAAAATGGAAAAGAGGAATTTGGAGTCTTCTTGAGACAGTTTGGGGGCTAGCATACTCCCTCTTATCTGGGCTCCTGCCAGCTGTCACACCTCCAGGGAACTGTGGCTCTCCAACCCTGTGTGTGCTGTGGCACCCTTTCAGCCAGGTAAATAACCAACGGGATTTAATTGCAGTTGTTCTCAAGTCTTTCTTATTTATTTCCTTGACTTATATACCATATTCTGAGGTGCTGGTTATTGTGCAGATAATATTATTTCTTCTTATAATAATTTGATATTACTGCTTATGTAAGCTTTTAAAAATGTTTGTTTCTATTGAAAACATTCTCTTATCAAAGGAGCCAGTCTCTCCTTTAGCAAACTGACCTTACTAGGCAGTTATGTATACAACATCACCTAGTAATGATGGGAGCACAGTTATATAAAGCACTGAAATAACTGTCAAGAGATATCCATATCATCCTTCAGAATTAAAGACTTTCTTTTCTTGAGCAATGCTCCCACTGGGATTTCTTTGCTCATTTAGGGATTGCATTATGCCAGAAATGTCAACATGTTGTGATGAATTTACTAAGTAAAGTACTTGATTGATGTTCAAATAACCGTCCTTTACCAAGGAGCAGTTGGCATCAAAGCATAGTCTTTTAAACTCATAAAAAAAAAGATGTGTTGACTAGATGTGGTTAAAAGAAGACATGGAAACTTCTTTTTCTCTGGCTGGCTTTGATGATGTGCACTGTGCCCTGCATTTCATCTCTGGCTTTGCTCTCTCCTAAGAGAAGTGCCACACTGATGTTGTTTTGACAGTCATGGAACAGACTGAATGTGGCTGGCTGGTGCCACAGCACTTTCTTGCACCTGTCCCAGCAATAGTCCAGCTGATCGAGCTAGGCCACCAGGAATCTTCTTCCATACAATAAAACGGTGACCTTCCATCTTATCTCCCTGCCTATGCCAGCTCACAGAGGGATTAGAGAAATACTGGAGCCAAAAATGAAGGTAGAAAAAGAAGAAACAGCAGCCACAGAGCACAGCCAAGAATGAAGAAAGGGATTACCTTTTCTTCTTATACAGTAACACAGATCAGCTCTGTCCTACTTGTCAAAAAGATTTAAAAAGTTGTGCTTATTGGGTATTCTCAGCACAAAATGCCTTTTCTGCTCAGTAACAGAAGGTAACTTCTCGTGTGTTTGGGGGAAAACATAAAACTCTTTAAAGCAGACTACGAAAAACCAGTCCCTGCCTGAGCAGCAGGCTGACTTTTGGGCACACCTGGCAACCCTCGGTAGTTCACCTGTGGGTATGTGGCTGTGTCTCTGCACGCCCACGTAAGGGATTTTTTTCCTGTCAGCCGTCATTACGTGATCCAAAACTGTGTAGCCCTGAACAGCTGTTCCCACGGGAGGCGCCTGCACCACGCCAGCTTGGCTGGGTCTCTGCTCGGTCTCTTCACTGCGCCCGGACTACGGCCCAGAGGGACGTGGCAGGTGCAGGGAGGAGCGAACTTCGTAGCCCCTCGAGACGTCAGCCACTACCGGCGACCCCCGGGGGTCGCTGCAAGGACCGAGTCGCGCGCAGCAGCCCTACGAGGCGCTGGTCACTCGCCCAGGCCAGGCGACCGAGGGAGCACGTACCAACACCCCAGCAACAAGGTATCTGGCCCAGAGGTTTCACACACGCCCCGACTCGCGCGCACCTAGCCCGCCCCTCACGGTCGCGACCTCTACGACTGCGGAGAAATGCAGGCGTGGGCGGAAGCATAGGAACGCGGGGACGCCGAGGGTGGGCGGGGGAGAGGCTGTGGGGCGGTGCCTCCGCGGGCCCGGTCCGCCACCGATAGGGGGCGGGCGTGTGGCCTTCGCTCTTCTCTTAGCCTCAACGGCGGTAGCCCCGCTCCGCTTCCTGCTCCGTCGCTGGCGGGCAGCTTGCGCGGCGCGGCCGCTGAGTGGACGCGGGTACAACGCGCGACGTGGCCGTGCCCGCACAGCCCAGGTAGGTGCTCGCGTTCTCTGCGGGGCCGTGCAGGGAAGCAGGTACCCGCGCTCTCCCTGGGGCGGCCCCTGCCACCCGGGAGCGCATCACTCTCCTCTGCGCGGGGCAGCCGCGTCAGGGTGGTGCTGGCCGCCTGCCCTTTCCTTCGCTTGCCGGTTTCCCCGGACAGTGCAATTTCCCTGGTTCACTTGGCCCTTCCCCTGTCCCCTCCCGTCCGGGAGTTTCCACCGGGAGGGGAGCGGCGAGCCGGGACCCGGGCGCCGGTTAGAGCCGGGCGACACCCGTGTCCCCGGGGGCCTGTCGGAGCAACCAGCTGGGAAGCGAGCGGACCGGAGTCTCCTTTTCTCCATGCCTTTATTCTTCTCCGTCTGCTTACGGCCAACCTGAGGCAGCCGCGGCAGCGGCAGCAGCAGCAGCTGCTCTCCGCCCTGTGCCGGTGCGAGCCCTCGGTGCTGGCGGCGCCGGAGGCAAGGAGGAGGAGGAAGCGCCGTGTGGAGGTGGCTGTCGGCGAAGCTAGATGCCTCGGTCCAGCTAAAGAAGTGTTTGCAATGCAGGCAGCCTTCGATGCTGAAAAAAAAAATAGCGCAGTGGAAGTTAAATAGTGCTGCTGTTCAGTGTTTTTATTCTCCGATGAGTACCGGATCGTGGGCTCTGCTGGCCTGTGGTTTATGAGGCTCAACTCTTGCTAAACTAAAATGCTAAATACACTGTACCAGAGAAGAGTTGTGAAGGAAGGGGAATGCGCAGCGCATCCAGGTTTGCAGAGATCCTTGTCGAATGTGTCGGGTTTCTAGCCCCTGAGTTGCTGAAGTAGCAGCAAATACAGGAATTATGTACTTTTTTTAGGGGGTGGGTGGGTGTAGGAAAGTGCTACCACATCTGTAGCTGCTTTTTCACCTGAGCTGCTGAGGCTCTGTGTAACTCACCTGGCTTTCCATTTTCTCACAGTTAAGAGATAACGTCACGACTCCAAACTTTTGTAAAGATTTCAGCATATACCGGATATTCTTTGTAGCAAAAACCCAAACCCAAAACACAACGAAAACAAACAACACTAGAAACGCCTGGGTAATTACTGTATACAATAGTTTGTTGGGTCGTTTTTCCTTCTTTTTTTTGTTTTTCCTAAGCCTGTGAAACGAATCAAGGTATGAATGTCTTCATTAGCACATATTTCCCCCCTATTCCTCCCCCCCCCCCCCCGGGAGTCTTTCAAGTAGGAGGAAAACTTTTTCAACTGTTCATTTGCATTGTTTTCTGTGTGGCAAAACATGAAAACGAGTTTTGTAACTTGCTTTAAGCCTGCAGGTAGGCTCTTCACAAGCTAATAGCGTGGTGTTGTTGGGTAATAATATCTAATCACTTCGAGAGGAGGTGGCATCTTGTCCTTGCAGGCCATTGCCTTTATCTCCTTCCAACAGTACTTAACATTTCAGCTAGTTAGAGTGCCGTGGGTGATTCCAAAGCTGCCTCGCTTTGCCCACAAGGTACTGCCTAGTCTAGGTGTAGCCCAAGTGCTTTGGGCATATGAGCTTTATGTGTAATGAGTATTACACGTGATAATGTAGACAGAGTTTGAGAATTCAGAGGAGCTTTGGCAAGGCAATATTTAATAACTGAATTTTGAATTATTAGCATATTGTGCAGGAAGGCTTTGTGGTTTTTTTTAAAGATAGTAAGTAGGATTGGTTTGGTGCAAGCTGCAGAAATGCCAGTTTGCTTTGCAGATTATTTTGTGGATTTAAGATTAGGTGTTCATAAAATGAATCCTCAGCAGACAGGGAGAACTTGTTCTGGATTTACATCTTAAGGAACCTCTGGAGCTGAGGTTGTAGTGAGGTGAGGATCAGTCTCTTCTCCCTAGTATCAGGTGATAGGACAAGAGTAAGTGGCCTGAAACTGTGCCAGGGGAGGTTTAGGTTGGATATTAGGAAAAAGTTATTTACAGAAAAGGGTGGTCAGGCATTGGAATACACTGCCCAGGGAGGTGGTGGAATCACTGTCCCTGGAGGTGTTCAAGAAATGTGTTGACATGGCATTTTGGGATGTGGTTTAGTGCCTGTGGTGGTGGTAGGCTGACGATGGGACTCAAGTGATCTTGGAGATCTTATCTAACCAGAGTAAATCTATGATCCTGTTCAAAGAGAAGTTGTTATTCAGGTAGATTCTGGTTTTTAAACTTGCAGCCCTGGTGAAGTCAGAAGGCTGAAACGTGAGTGTGAGGGCTGCAAGTCTTACTTCTCGTATCACCAATCAGCATCTCTGTGAGCTGTGATTCAGGTTTTGAGAAATTGTAGATTTAAGGCATAATTATTGTAACCCTGTGTGTGCAGTCTTGTGACGATCATTTTACTGTCAACAGCACTGGAATTACTGCAATTGTTTCACAGTTTAGAAGGATCCTTCTGGGATATCTTGCATTGGTCTGAAACCAAGTTTGTCCATAAATTCTCAGGATTACTTCAGGAAACATGCGATCCTGCAAGAAGTATCAGAAATCTTAGTCTTGCAATAAGACTTCATGAGATGACTGAACAAATCCAACATCCCAATGCTGCTGCTCTTCGCTTCCCAATGCTTCTAAAAGTTGTCTGCTAATCTGGCAGGAATTATATTAAAAATCATCTTTTACTGAGTTAATTTTGCTCACTAAAGAAAGCTACGTGGCCTGGGATGAAGAAACAGCGAGTAGGCTGGAGCCAACCTAGCAGGTGGGCTCACCTGACTCATAAATTTTCATGCTTCTAGCGTTATCCAGGGCTGAGGCCCAGCAACATGAGAAAACAGAAGCGTGTTGATGAGGAAGTAGCTTCAAACTGGTATTGCCGCTTGAAACTTCATTTCTTAGTGCCAGCATTTTCAAGTCTGATGGATCTTTATAACCTATGAGTGCTTCTGGCTTCCTTAGTGCCAGCATTTTCAAGTCTGATGGATCTTTATAACCTATGAGTGCTTCTGGCTTCCTACATCATCATCATCATCTAAAATGCTGTGTATAACCATGAATCATTTTTTTTTTAATGATATATCAATCCTGAGATGATTTTAGGATTAATTTGTTGTCCTTAAATAAATATTGTTCTGGATAATTTGTAGTTCTCTTTCTCCCCTGTAATTTTTTTGCATCTCTGTGCATCTTGATGTTATCCACAAATTTGAAAAGCTCTCTATTCAGGAATCCAAGTCATTGATGACAATATTAAATGTGTTTTACTTAGGTTTCCTGAAATCCATTTAAGTTTTCACAGGGCATTATCAATAGTTTCTCTTTTGGAAGAAGTTAATTATTTTTGCTCCCCCTATGCACTATTGTATTTCTGTGATACAAAAATAGTTTGCATCTTTACTTACAGACAGCTGCAACCTCACTTTTCCCACCTCTTCTTGGAGTTTAGTGCTGGAGGAGATGGAAGAGAGTTTGTGGGAGAGAAAAACCATCAGGACAGGAAGAGCTGCTGGAGTAAACTCTACCCTGCATTTCATGTGCACTGCTGTTGAGTGAATATTAATGGCAGAAAGTTGCACAACGTGTTTCTACATACAAAAGCATGGTAGTTTTCATGAGAGTCCAGTTAATGTCTTAATTAACTTCAAAATAGATTATAGTCTCCCCTTTATTTGTAAGGCTTGCATTCTTTTTGTGAAAGAAGACTTCTGACTGGCTTCTTTCCTTTTCCCCACTCTTTCTCTGTTTTTCTTTTATCTGAGGAGAAAAGTAAACTAATAGCAAAGACTTCTTTGCTCTTGGTATCGTGATTTCACAGACACTTAAGCCACTATAAGATAGCACTACTGCTGCTAGAAAGCTGCTGACTTCTCACCAGACACTTATTTCTGCTTTTGGATCAGCCTGGATATTCTTGCCCACACCAGGTGAAGTGGTTGAGGGAACTGCTATGGCTGTTTGTCTGCTTGCTGGTCAGCTGAGTGTCAATGACACCTGAATGAATTTGTGGCTGTGTTCGAGTCAGTTCAGGCAGAAGTTTATTTTGGGAATTTCTGTAATAATTAATTTCTTAGAACAACATGGTAACAGGATGTTAGGGGTTGGAAGAGACCTCCAGAAGGTCCAGTCCAATCCCCTTGCCAGAGCAGGACTGTATAAGCTAGCACAGGTCACACAGGAATGCATCCAGATGCGTCTTGAAAGTCAGCAGAGAAGGAGACTCTGCAGCCTCTCTGGGGAGCTTGTTCCAGTGCTCTGCGATGCTCACAGCGATCCAGAGAGACATGGCAGCAGGCACTGTTACAGTATAGTGATGGCATATTAGCATCTTCATGTCAGCAGTGTATAGAGGCTCAGTGGTAAGCTCACTGTGATAAGCACCCTTCCATCACTGAGGGATGCTGTTCCTCAAATTAGTTTGCATTTACTTAATCTGGCAGATTTCCCCATCCATGATGACATGCAGTAATTTACTATCCTACATATGTGTAAATTTTCCTACATAGGAAAATTCTTAGATTTTAGTTTGAGGCAAAGATGGCTGTGTTGAATTTTAGTTAGTGGGGTGGGTACCAATTGTTGACTGACTATCAAAGTACACGAAGTGTGTATAAATGCATAAAAATAGAAAAAGAATACATTGCCCCTGGAATTTTTATTTGCTGTGAAATTAATTCTTCTCTGATACAGCTTACATGTTTGGTAGTGGTTGCTGGTAGGTAACATCCATCCAGGAGGTAGGCTGTAGATCTTTGCTCTGATCCTTTTGTGCTCTAGAGACTGCAGTTTTCTTGCTGTCACTGTGTTTTGAGCAGGAGGAAATGAATCACTTTAGAGCTGTTCAGGATCATGTGGACTGACCAACTTCATTACACAATCATGGGATTGTATAGATTGGAGAAGACCTTTAAGCTCAAGTCCAACTGTTAACCTAGCACTGCCAAGTCCACCACTAAATTGTGTCCCTAAGTGCCACATGTCTTTCATACGCCTCTGGGGATGGTGACTCAACCACCTCAGTGTACAGCCTGTTCCAGGGCTTCACAATTTTTTCAGTGATTTTTTTTTTTTTTCTTAATGTCCAGTGTAAACCTCTCATGGCCCAGCTTGAGGTCAATTACTATCAACTTGTCATTTCTTAGTTGGGAGAAGAGAGAGACCCCCATTTCACTACAGCCTCCTTTCAGGCACTTGTAGAGAGTGGTAAGCTCTCCCCCGAGAGAGCTTGTCCTCTTGTCCAGGCTAAACCACTCCAGTTCCTACAGCCACTCCTTTTAATACTTGTTATCTTAGCCCACTATTAGCTTTGTTGCCCTTCTCTGGACACTCTCCAGCAACTCAATGTCTTTCTTGTAGCGAGGGCCCAAAATGGAACACAGTACTCAAGCCTGGCCTCACCAGGGCTGTGTACAGGGGAATAATCACTTCCCTAGTCCTGCTGGCCATGCCATTCCTGATACAGGCCAGGATGGCTCTAGGCCACCTGGGCACACTGCTGGTTCACATTCAGCCAGCTGTTGATTTAACACCTCCAGGTGCTTTTCTGCAGGGCAATTCTCCAGCCACTCTTCCCTGATCTTGTTGTGCTGCATGATGTTGTTGTGATGCAGACTCAGGACCCATTGACTGGCCTTACTAAACCTCATAAAACTGGCCTCAGCCTATTGATCCAACCTGTCCAGGTCCCACTGTAGAGCCCTCCCATCCTCAAGTATTCCTGCCCAACTTGGTGTCATCTGCAAACTTATTGAAGGTGCACTCAATGTCATTGTCCAGACCATTGGTAAAGGTACTAAGCAGACCTGATTGTGGGAAATGGGGTCAAAGGTTTTACTAAAGTCTAGGTAGATAATATCCATAAACTTTCCCCCATCTACTATGTGGGTCATCTTGTCATGGAATGAGATCAGGCTGGTCAAGCTTGACTAGCCTTTCATAAAACCCAAGCTGACTGGGCCTGATCATTTGGCTGTCCTGTAGGTGCCAGGTGGCACACAAGATGATCTACTTCATAACTTCCCCTGACAGAGGTCAGACTGACAGGCCTGTAGTTCCTCTGTCTTCCTTTTGGCCCTTCTTGCAGATGGGTGTCACGTTTGCTAACTTCCAGTCCTGTGACCTCCCTGTTCAGCCAGGACTGCTGGTAAATGATGGAAAGCGACTTGGCGAGCGCTTCCACCAGCTCCCTCAGTACCCTTGAGTAGATCCCATCTGGCCCCATAGACTTGCATGCATCTAAGTGGTGTAGTAAGTCACCAGCTATTTTCTCTTGGATTATGTGGGCTTCATTCTGCTCCCTGTCTTCTAGCTCAGGGGGCTGGGGCACTTGGGACAACTGATCTTACTGTTAAATACTGAGGCAAAGAAGTCATTAAGTGCATCAGCCTTTTCCTTATCCTTTATCACCATGTTTTACATCCAGTAAAGGACAGATAGTCTCCTTAGCCCTTGTTCTGTTCCTAGAAACATTTTTATTGTCAGATTGCATTTTAAAGTCTTTGGCCCTTCTAATTGTGCAAAATCTCACATACCTGAGTTGGCCTGCTTCTTTTCTCCCAAACATCATGAACTCTCCTTTTTTTCCCAAGTCCCAGCCAAAGCCCTCTGTTCAACCAGGCTGGTTGTCTTCTCTGCTGCTCATCTTTCAGCACACAGGGATGGTCTGCTCCTGTGCCTGTAAGATATCCTTCTTCAAGAATGTCCAGCCTTCTTGGACTCTTGCCCCTCAGGACTGCCTCCCGAGGAACTCCTTTCCTCTTCATTTGTGAACATCTTCCACCTCATCATTCACAAATGATGGCCAGTCCAGTGCTAATTTGGACCGGTAGCAATGACTTGCCTATGCCACTGGGGCGCCGGGAATCTGAACGCATCATGGAAGCTGTTAGTCCCTAACAGCAGTCTCATACCTGCAATATGATCTCTGCAGTGTCCTGTAGGCATTAGTGGGGCCTACTTGGGTGTGCTGTGCTGCTGCTACACCTTCTCCCCAGAGCTGATGCAGTGCTTTCTTCTGTTGCAATGCTTTATATCCTGCAGAGACAAAGCCCTGCTTATGTGCTCCATCACAGGGGAGGTAAGAAGGGACTCAATTTCTGTATCCCTTAGAGCAAGCTGATGAAGACATATCAGCAGTGTTCTGAGCAGTGCCTGTCACCAGGGAGTGCTTTCCCCAAAAGCACACTGCAGCTTCCTGGGGAGATCAGGTTAAAAGTTCTCTCTAACATCAAAGAATCACAGAATGGTACGGGTCCTTGGAGGGGACCTCCTGAGATCATCTAGTCCTACTCCCCTACTAAATAAAACCGGTTCATCTAGTTTGGGTTGCACAGGAATTTGTCCAGGTGGATTTTGAAAGTCTCCAGAGAAGACTCCACAACTTCTTGGCAGCCTGTTCTAGTGCTTCACCAAAGCGAAGTGGTAAAGTTTTTCCTTAAGTTCATTTGGGACCCCCTGTGTTTTTGCTTGTGCTCATTGCCCCTTGTCCCATCATTGGGCACCACTGAAAAAAGCCTAGTCCCATTCTCTTGGTCTCCATTCTTTAGATATTTCACAGAATCACCAAGGTTGGAAGAGACCTCAAGGATCATCAAGTCCAACTCGTCACCACAGACCTCATGACTAAGCCATGGCACCAAATGCCATGTCCAATCACCTCTTGAGCACCTCCAGGGAGCATTGGTAAGATCCCCTCTCAGTCTTACCTCCTTCAGGCTGAAGGCATTATGTGGCCCTTCTTTGGACTCTCTCCAGTAGTTCCTTGTCCTTCTTGACCTGGGGAGCCCAGAACTGAACACTGTATTTGTGACACAGCTGCGTGTAGAAAGCCTCACTGACATCTTTTTGATCAAGTGGCCTGTGCTGGACACCCACTACAGTGTCACCTATGGCAGCCTGAGCTCAACTAAAATCATGCTAAAGCATGGGCATGTTAAAGAAGCTTAAATACTTAGTAGTATCATAATAATACAATACAATACACCAGGTTGGAAGAGACCTTCAAGATCATCGTGTCCAACCTATCAACCAATCCAACCCACCTAAATACAATACAATACAACCCACCTAAACAACTAAACCATGGCACCAAGCACCCCATCAAGCCTCTTCTTGAACACCTCCAATGAAGGTGACTCCACCACCTCCACGGGCAGCCGATTCCAATGGGCAATCACTCTCTCTGTATAGAACTTCTTCCTAACATCCAGCCTAAACCTGCCCTGGTGCAGCCTGAGACTGTGTCCTCTTGTTCTGGTACTGGCTGCCTGGGAGAAGAGACCAACCTCTGCCTGGCTACAACCTCCCTTCAGGTAGTTGTAGAGAGCAATAAGGTCACCCCTGAGTCTCCTCCTCTCCAGGCTAAGCAACCCCAGCTCCCTCAGCCTCTCCTCATAGGGCTTGTCTTCCAACCCCTCACCAACTTTGTAGCCCTTCTCTGGACACGCTCCAGCAAGACAACATCCTTCCTAAACTGAGGGGCCCAGAACTGAACACAGTACTCAGTTTTGTTAGCAGCATGTGGTGATGTCCCTTGCTACCACTGGTACTCTTGATCCTCTCTGCCTTGCAAAGTGTATAGGAGCTCCATGTCATGCCGTGTTGGTCTTGGTGTGAAGCTCTGTGATGAGGTCGATGTGGTGGTCTGTGCAGTAAATTAATTGTCACTCATAAGATGATGATCTCGTTCTGATACCTTTAATCTGCTATCTGAAGTCTGGTTCTACTTAGGGGGAACAATAGTGCAGAGGAACAAATTGGTCTTCCTGCAGTAAACATGGACCTATAGAAGAAGTCTTTGTAATGCTTCTTTCCTGTTCTGCTTGTTTGCTTGATAACTTTATTTAAAATGGGCCCCAGTGTGAAGTGTTGCCTTGTAACCCTAGCCTCAAATACCTGCGTAGTGGCTGTGTGTGGTTAGATCAATTCTATGTTTGTTAATTGTTGTTTGGATCCATAACCTTTTTGTATGGCAGTTCTACTGAGAATTGTATGGGGCAGGATAAGATACCTGGCAGTGACAGGTAACAGGCTTGGTATTATTTTATTGATACAAAGATGAGAAAGTTCTTTGAAATGTCTATCATAGTATCAGTCAGGGTTGGAAGGGACCGCAAGGATCATCTAGTTCCAACCCCCTGCCATGGGCAGGGACACCCTGCACTAGATCAGGCTGGCCAGAGCCTCATCCAGCCTGGTCTTAAACACCTCCAGGCACGGGGCCCCATCCACCTCCCTGGACAACCCATTCCAGGGCTTCAGCACTCTCATGGTGAAGAACTTCCTCCTTGCATCCAGCCTGAATCTCCCCACCTCCAGCTTCATTCCATTCCCCCTAGTCCTATCACTACCTATAGTGTCATAGTATCAGTCAGGGTTGGAAGGGACCACAAGGATCATCTAGTTCCAACCCCCCTGGATTCTGGCAATGCCTTGTTCTGAATGAGACCTGGTGATCTTGCAGATAAATGCATTGCAAAGCTTTGTTTACTTCTTCCTGTATGGAAAGGCTGAACGGACTCTGCTGTCTTATGAAACTGTGGTGGTAACTTGTTTCTTGAAAAACCATAACAGAAAACAAATCAGTGGGGTTGGACTTTCGAGCAGGTGGTAGTTGCAGCAGTGCTTCAGCTATGAAAGAGCTTCTTCATCTGGCAGAAGAAAATGTTGGGCCTCACTCTCAACCTCTGTTGAGATTGATACATTTCTCTCTGGTGAAGTTTGAAAGCAAGAGGGTGAATGAGGTTCAACAAGTTGTCCTTGAGGATTTTATCTGAATTTCTCTGTGATTTTATCCCTGTCTTGTGAAATGCAGGATTTAGATTCTCTCTTTGATAGGTACAATAGCAGTGTCCAGTTCTACTTGTTAATTTTGGGGGTTGGTGTTGTTAAATGCAAAGGGAATGTGGATTGAGTTTCATTCTGAGATAGAAGAATGCAGTAGTACTTTTATCTTGAGTGTCTTAGAGGCAGAAGAACTTGTCTGTGTTTAAGATTGACTAGTCTGTGTGTTGCCAAAGATAAAAGTACTGGATTGATGCCACTAGCAAAAGCTTACATGGTCAGTGATTTGACACGTCATTTGGGAGATGTTTGTTTTACACCTCAGGTATCGAAACGTGTATTTCCACTCTTTGAAGTGAAACCACGTAGCAGGATTTGCAACACAGAGCATAGCTGAGTTACCTATTTTTAATTTTGAAATAAGTTTGGGTTTCATTTCCTAAATTTACATGGGTTTCATTTGCAATTGATTGAAGTAAAATAAAATCTCATTTTAACAAGCAAACTCTTTGGTTCTAATTCAGTGTTGTCAGAATGCCAAGCTGAACATGACACATAGAAGAATACAATTCAAGTGGTGTCATTTTTATAAGAAGTTAATATTTATTCTTCATGGTAGTATAAGTGTCTGTCTCAAAGGGGAAAAAAAATACATATCCTGGAGTCTGTAAATTGTTCAGTGTGAGCAAACCTTTTGCCTCTGTAGAGTTCTTCCCTAATAACGTCATGGAACTAGTTTGGATGTAGGAATGCCTGTAGTGAGCAACTACTTGGATCACAGCCTGTGTCATAGAAAACAAAAATGGTGCACTATTGTACAACAAAATTGAACTACTGTGTCTACTTTTTAAAAGATGTAATTCTTTTCCATCTGTGCCCTTCATTGGTTTCAAAAGAAATTAATTTTGTAAACACAGTGGGGGGAAAAATATGCATAGTCTAGCAGAAGAGAAGCAATCATCTGGGTAAGGGAATGCATCTTGTATTTCAGTAAAATAATCACATTAGAAGCCTGGATTTCTGCTCAAATTTAGACTTGGAATGATTTTTACCATCTCAGCTGTTTGATCCATAGGGGTGCTTGGCTGCACGGTTTAGTTGTTTAGGTGGGTTGCATTGGTTGATGGGTTGGACACCATGATCTTGAAGGTCTCTTTCAACCTGGTGTATTGTATTGTATAATTCAGATTGACACAACCAGTGGTTTAAAACCAGAGCTCACAAAAGAATAGCTAATGCTGTCCCTGACATATGTAATGCACTTTAATTTTGAGTAGAAAATCACCACCAGGGGATTATCATCACCAGGCATGTAGAAGGTAAAATGGCTTACTTATTTTAGTTGTTCTCTGACAGGAAAAAAATGCATCTGCTAATCACGAAGGAAGGCAGCTTGCTGCAAAAAATAAACACCATCTTAATCTGCTCATGACTCAGAAATAAAAATAAAAGCTCAAGCCTCTTTTATATGTGTGTGGTTTTTGGGTGGTGGTGGTGTTTTGTTGTGTGGGGTTTTTTTTCTTCTTTGGTACTAAGTAATTTTGAATCCTTATCTGATTCCAGTACAGTGTATTTGGTATGCTAGTCATATGAACAGATAGTAAATACAGATAAAAATAGGTATAAGCATTATTTTGCCATTTTTGAAAAGGCAGAAACTTTCCAATTGTATTTGGGGGAAGAATTTCCCTCTGAATTCAATTCAAAGCATCTCAGGCTGATACAGGTTAATATTTCATATCTAGATATAGATTAAATATCACTTATCTAGGTACAGATTTGCATGTAACAGTGTAGAAATATGGGCTTATTATTGAAGGGGACACCAACTTGCACTTTGTAGACAAACTAGGTTATGAGAACCGGTTTCATCATCAGATTTTATGATGACTTTACAGCCTTCTTTTGTACTTCTTGTTTATCCTTGTAGCTGGAAAGTTGTTTTTCTTCAATATTACAGCTACAGATAAGTAAGCAGCAACCAGTGGGTGTTGAGAACAGTTCATCTCAGCATCTTTAAAAACAATTTTGAGCTAACATGTTGGAGGGAAGAAACAAAGGTGTCTGTTTCTTCTTTCTGCTTTCACAGTTCTTTGCAAAGCTAACCTGATTGTTTTAGCCCTTGGTAGTTTTATTTAGGTCATTGAATTGCTATCTAGAATCGTCCATTTGGGGATTATGCTTTAAGATAGACTTAGAAAAGAGTATGTATGGGTCTCAGTTAAAAACTGAGATCACTTTTTAGAGCAGCATAATATTTTTTGCTTGTTCAATCAGATCAGGAAAAACTTGTTTCACACACAGCAGTCCTATTGGTACAGCTCACAATGAGCAGTGACACTTTTGCAGCAGTACCACATTGCTGACCCTGATATTGCAGAGCTGCTCTAATCTCTTAAATCTTTCTTCATTACTGCTCTCTGTTCTGTCATGCATGATGTCTGTTTCAAAGTATATTACTTTCTGCTTTATTAAATATCATTGTTGGTTTTGGGACCTTCTTCTAATCAGCTGAGCACAGAAGACAAATTTATTTTGACCTTCTAAGGTCTTACTTCTCATCTTCACATTTTTTGTGTGTGCTCATTTCTAAGTATAATCTATACAGGCTATCAAATCGATAATGGAAATACTACCCTGGGAAAGATGTCGACTGGTCTGCAAGTTTTGTTATCCATAAAAACCTTTGTTACAATCATATCTCAAACCCCTATATAAACAAGTACGTGGCAGCGGTGAAAGCTTTCACACGCAGTAAGCAGGGCAAAAGCTGTGCCTGAGTGATACGGCCTGTGTCCTAAGTCCTATGTCACCATCTCTGGCAAGAGTGGGCAGGGCTAACAAGAACTCAATTCAACTTAGAATCATAGAATCAACAAGGTTGGAAAAGACCTCAAAGATCAAACTTGGAATTGTAATCTGGACCTAGTGAAATCTGGACTTCAGTGTTATGTCAGTGTGGCAATATTAGTAAGAATTTACTGTGTATTTTATCAATTACTTTACTCACCTCAATCCAATTTCTTCTTGAGCTTTGATTGCAGGAAGAAAACTTTCTTGATGACCAACATAATTCAATATGTGAATATGGACAGAACATGTTAACCTTTGTATCATTTAATAAAACACGATTGTCTGCTTGTCAGGGTCACAGGCAATTGGCAAGGGCTGTGCAGTGTTTATCTGTAGCATTCTTCTATTTATATGCTAGACCAAATCCAACAATTTTTTGATATACTGTAACTTAGGAAAACAATCTCTAAATCACTCTTTAAATTAAATTTCAAACTGAGGCGTAATGTACATGTGTATACTTTTTTCCTAAATCAGAAAGTTTTCACGCTTAAAGATGCATCTCAGCTCTTGTCCATTGGCACATTGCAACAAATAATGATCACTGAACTGAGTGGATGCGGGTAGGCATTCTGCAGTAAAGGCTGGATTGTGTGATTGTTTCACTTAGTTTCTGCTTTTTTGGTCTTGTTCATAGTTTTGCTTCCATGCTCTGAATTGGTTATGTGTTTTTGTTTATAGCAAAACAGGGAACTTACAGTGTTGACTTAATGGAGTGGTTGTTCAATCTACAGACAACGTTTATTTTAGTGTGGATACTTTTCTGTGGATGGGGAGGGGAGAGAAAGGAGCTTAGAATAATTTGTTCACAGACTTTGAAAACCAAAGTTTATCTGCTCTGGCAGATTCCTTTTGCCTCTTTATGTGACAGATAAATGCTAGCCTTTCATTGAAAGATGATGATATATATGGGTATAATATATGTGGCTATAAATACAGTAGGTCTATTATGTCCATAATACGGTATGAGATTTCCTTTGTACTATGACCTCACATTCAGGCACTCAAAAATATTTGTCATATTTTCAAGCTCCAGTGATACCTATTTTCTAATTTTTATGGAGTATAATTAAGTATTTTATACTTCTTTTTAGTTTTTTTCCTCTTGTGTTTTGGCTTTTTACCCCCTCCGGTTGGTTGGTTTGGGTTTTTTTTTTGTTGCTTGTTTTGTTGGTTTTTTTTTCTCTGCTGACAGTTTCCTTAAACTTTAAGGAATGGAACACAATGACTGTGTCTTTGGCAAAGAGGATCTGGACACAAATCGCTGAACTTGCAGATACTGAGTTAAGTGAAGGCAAAAGGCTGTTTGTCTAGAATTAGGTCTTCCTCTGTTGCACAGACCATGAGAACTGTGTGGTGGTTGTGGTGATCTCCAAATAATTTGCTTTCCTGATTGGTAATAACAGTACATTTGCAAATAATTTATAAAGGTAATGTCTCTGATGATTTTTGAAGTGTTGGCATAGGACTGCAGAGCATTGGTGGTGCTGACTTTTGTGATGAGGATGAGATGGCTACTTGGATTAGAACGATGATTCAATAAGGTCCCTGAATGCCAGCAGTTTTCCCTTTGTCATCTTAAATTTAAGTAGTTAAGCAGCAAAACACAAATTCAGAAATAGATCTTTTTAATTTAATTTTGTTCTCCAGACTGGAAGTACTGATTAGAATGTCATGCATGTATTTTTTGAAATAACTTTTTTAGTTATGATGTTAAAAATGGAAGAACTGTGATAGAACAGTTCAGGTAGCAGTCTGTATTCAAGCAAATTCTACTTTTGCTTCATTAAAAAAAAAAAAAGCATGCTTAATCTACCTAAATATTGTAAACCAAAGTACTGGGTTCATAACAGTATTTAATAAGTAAAGATTACAATGCTTGCCAAACCTGATTGTGCATCATTACCACGCAGTGCCAGCGGTGCTGCGTGGGCATTCCGTGGCCATCTTTGCTCAGCACTTCCTGATTTGGGATTAGGGAGAAACTTGAGGCAGAAGGTGTCCTGGCTCGGTGCTGTTATAGGCCCAATGTTATCACAACCATCAGCAGAGAGATTTGGTGTAGCTAAGGTACAAAGGCTTGCTTGAGGAGGTTGTGGTAGCCTTTGAGCAGCCTGTGCAGGTTGTGGCCTGTTTTGACCTTGTAGTGGCAAGCTCTCCTGAAAAAGAAACTTTTAGATGCTTAAGAGACGTTTGCTCATCTTCAATGGGTTTGCAGTTTGTTTTGAAATTCTGCCCCAATACGTCACCATCATTGAGGTCTGCAGTTGCTGGGGAGCAGTGAGGATTTGGAGAACCTTTCCCAGGAATGGGAAGTCCTACACAGTGTGTCTGCTGGTAGGTGAGGCTTCCCATGTTACTGCTAGAGGGTCCAGCTTTTTATATCGATGAATAAACAAGTTGATGTGATTCTAAATGCAGAAACCACCGACTTTACCCTCCTCTTGGACTTTCCCAGAGCCTGGCCAGGGTCTAGGGAGAAACCAAGGGAGTGGGTTTTTTTTTTCTACATGGCTTTGATCACACACCTCCACACAGTGAGACATCTGACTGCATGGCCTTGACCATCTGCCTCTAACTAAGGGAAGTTAAATACATCCTCGTGACCTTTCATCCCCACTACTGATTACATTCTGTCTAAGCTACATCTTTCACTAATAAGCATACGTATTTTGTTAACTGATCTTAGATGCTAAAGGTAATACATATTTCATCCATGAGTAGATATTAATAATATCTAATATTTTGTTGGGATGCTCATCCTGAGGTCAGCTTTGGTTCAGGGCCTGTTGCTCAGTCCACAGCACTACAGTATCCTGAAGGCCAAAATACTTCAGTACTTTTTCTCTCCAAGTCATAGTTTGCTATGTTGTGTTACCAAATAACAGCTTGCATCTGAAAGTTACTGAGACTTTGAAGTAATTCAGATAGAGGTGTTGATTATTAAAACATAGCTTTAGGAATAAAGGCTGCTTAGATATCACAGATGGGAGGGTTGAAAGTTGAACAGAATTTATAGTGGATTTGACGCAGTTTTTTCAGAACACTTGTTTCAGGGAGTAACAAAGGAAGACAGCATATAAGATATTAATCTTAAATCTTTTTACCTTTGACTTGAGTGTTAAGAATTAAGTATTCAGGACAACCATCATACTGTTATTGACCAGAAAATGTGCTTATTTGGCTGTAACTATAATGCTGTGGTTTTCTTTTTTCACTAGGTGGCTATTTTTAATGCAGTAGTGTCATTAGCTTGCTGACAACTAAACATGAGAATAGCAGGTAAGTACACTTGGTAAAACTCAGTATTTTGTCACTTGTGAAACATGAGCTATTGGCAACACTAGCAAGTTTTGATAATAAGGTTTTAAAGTAAACTTCAGTGGCATAGCAGACATTGCTGTTCCATTTGATGTTAATATTATTTTTTTTTTTAATGAAACTCACTTTGAAATTTGGTAGCAAGCAGCTAGTTAAAGTGGTTCAGCTGATCTGCAGTGACTGGTCAGTGACTTGAAATACTTTGATTATTAATTCTGTAAGATGACAAAGGAATAAAGAAATAGCCTACTTATGTCTTAAGTGATTTCTCTCCTGCCTCATATCCCATCCAAAAGTCCTTCGTTATATTATAGTGTCTGAAGCTTCCTCAGTGGTTAGAATAGAATAGAATTAACCATGTTGGAAGAGACCTCAAAGATCGAGTCCAACCTATCATCCAACACTATCTAATCAACTAAACCATGGCACCAAGCACCCCATCTCTTCCTAAACACCTCCAGTGATGGTGACTTCACCACCTTCCTGGGCAGCCCATTCCAATGGACAATCACTCTTTCTGTGAAGAAGTTCTTCCTAACATCGACCCTAAACCTCCCCTGGTGCAGCTTGAGACTGTGTCCTCTTGTTTTGATGCTGGTTGCCTGGGCGAAGAGACCAACTTCCACCTGGCTACAACCTACCTTCAGGTAGTTGTAGAGAGCAATAAGATCTCCCCTGAGCCTCTTCTCCAGGCTAAGCAACCCCAGCTCCCTCATCTTCTCCTCATAGGGCTTATGCTCCAAACCCCTCGCCAGCTTTGTTGGCCTTCTCTGGACACGTTACAGCAAGTCAACATCCTTCTTAAACTGAGGGGCCCAGAACTGGACACAGGACTCAAGGTGTGGACTAACCAGTGCTGAGTACAGGGGAAGAATGTTCTCCCTGCTCCTGCTGGCCACACTGTTCCTGATGCAGGCCAGGATGCCATTGGCCTTCTTGGCCACCTGGGCACACTGCAGGCTCATGTTCAGCCTACTACCAACCAGCACCCTCAGGTCCCTTTCTGCCTGGCTGCTCCCCGGCCACTCTGACCCCAGCCTGTAGCAGTGCATGGGGTTGTTGTGGCCAATGTGTAGAACCCAACACTTAGATGTGTTTGAAAGTTGTAAAAGCCTTTCCCATAGATACGTTACTGTAATACAGGTTTTGAGAGACTGATTCTACTTGACAGAAGGTGTGGTTGTAAAAATAAGATCTCTGCCAATGTATGACTGCTAGAACATAGTGCTTTAGACCATTTCTTGCAGCAGAATAGCCTGTGTGGCAATTGAGCAGTTTTGAGTTTCTTATGCATTGCACTTTCCTCAATAGCTGTAGTGTTAAGAAGGAGCATCTGTTGGCTCTTCTAGGAGAAACTGACACTTTTTTCCAAAGGAGTTACTTCCTAATGAATTAAATTAGTCCTGATTTTTGTTGCTACTTTTTGAAATTGTTTTATTAGCATCAATATATGTAACTGGGAGCAGTAAAGTAAACCTGATCAGGGAAGTCATTCTGCCCCTGTACTCAGCACTGGATAGGACACACCTTGAGTACTGTGTCCAGTTCTGGGTCCCTCAGGACACTGAGACACTTGAATGTGTCCAGAGAAGGGCATTGAGGCTGGGGAGAGGCCTCGAGCACAAGCCCTACGAGGAGAGGCTGAGGGAGCTGGGATTGTTTAGCCTGGAGAAGAGGAGGCTCAGGGGAGACCTTACTGCTGTCTACAACTACCTGAAGGGTGGCTGTAGCCAGGAGGGGGTTGGTCTCTTCTCCCAGGCAACCAGCACCAGAACAAGAGGACACAGTCTCAGGCTGTGCCAGGGGAAGTTTAGGCTGGAGGTGAGGAGAAAGTTCTTCACAGAGAGAGTTGTTAGCCATTGGAATGTGCTGCCCAGGTTGGTGGTGCAGTCACCATCCCTGGAGATGTTCAAGACGGGGTTGGACGTGGCACTTGGTGCCATGGTTTAGTCTACATGAGGTCTGTGGACTTGATGATCTTTGAGGCCTCTTCCAACCTTGGTGATTCTGTGAAATGCTGCAGTTTTTAGAAGATGGCTAAGTCATCTGAAAAATGACACTTCTGAACCTCATAGTTTTTTGCTCTACCTACTTTTGTTGCTACAACCACAGACAAAGAAGAAACAGCAGTCTGTAGAATGTTTAACCTTTAGCAAGCAGGTTGGTATTGGTTCAAGTGCTAAAATAATTTTTATAGGTTTCTTACATCTTCCTCAGAGGGACTGCTTGTAGTTCAGTTGAAAGGCTCAGGATATGGGGGGGTGGTTAGTGCTCAGACTGAGTTCCTGTTCATATCACCTACTGCTAGTGAGACAGCATGCTTTCCAAGTGCCACTTGCCTAGATCACACATTCCTGAAATCTGGTACCATCTTGTCTTTTTAAGCAGTGTTGCTTTGAAAACCTTTCCTCCACTTAACATATGTTCAGATCATCTGTTTTCTCTAGTGCTTACATGTGGTTCACTTACCTTCAAGCACAATAACCTTTGGAGTTCCAGCATAATGTTTTTAAATTAAGTTTGCATCTGTGTTTGTGTTCAGTGTGTATGTGCTCACACATGACAAGGAAAGTGGGAGAGGAAGGGCAAACTACAAGCAAACACAGTTGAATCTCTTCATCTTTCTTTTTCTGTTTCTTTATCCTTTTAGCCCTTAGAAAGGATTGATTAATATCTCTCATCCTTCTGAAGGCTGAGTAATCTGTCTATTTTAAGTTTCTCTGAACAGCAGATCACAGCAGCTGTTTGAGAGCTGCAGGAGTACATGAGTTTGGGTGTTTGTTTTTTTTCCTGAAGGATTTATTTGACTGGTAATGTGAGAAACTGAAGCATGTTGTAAGGTTACCTCTTCCAGAGAGGGGACCAGGAAGGCAGAATGTTGATACAATACAATAAATCAGGTTGGAAGAGACCTTCAAGATCATCGCGTCCAACCTATTAACTAATCCAACCCACCTAAACAACTAAACCATGGCACCAAGCACCCCATCAAGTCTCCTCCTGAACATCTCCAATGATGGTGACCCCACCACCTCCTCGGGCAGCCCATGCCAATGGGCAATCACTCTCTGTATAGAACTTGTTCCTAACATCCAGCCTAAACCTCCCCTGGCACAGCCTGAGACTGTGTCCTCTTGTTCTGGTACTGGCTGCCTGGGAGAAGAGACCAACCTCCACCTGTCCACAACCTCCCTTCAGGTAGTTGTAGAGTGCAATAAGGTCACCCCTCAGTCTCCTTTTTCTCCAGGCTAAGCAACCCCCAGCTCCCTCAGCCTCTCCTCATAGGGCTTGTGTTCCAAACCCCTCACCAACTTTGTTGCCCTTCTCTGGACACGCTCCAGCAAGTCAACATCCTTCCTAAACTGAGGGGCCCGGAACTGGACACAGGACTCAAGGTGTGGCCTAACCAGTGCAGTGTACAGGGGCAGAATGACCTCCCTGCTCCTGCTGGCCACACTGCTCCTGATGCAGGCCAGGATGCCAATCAGAAGACTGCCAACCTAACTTCTACTGTCAGTCAGTTGGTATTTTACAATAAGCTGAAAGTGGACTGTTCTGTAAAAATCCATTGAAAAATATGCTAACAAATGGTGGTGGGGTTCATGGCAGTACCATATACACCCAAGACTGCTTTTCAGAAGTAAATTGCTGTGGTTGTGTGTTTCCTGCTCTTCTCCCAGGAGGTACTTTGACATCAGCATTAGAGAAAGTTAGGCTTATAGAACTTCATGCCGCCTGAGTCTTCAACAAATTGGGGTGGGCAGAGGTCCTGCATTTTATTACTTTTAATGCTTTTCAGGCTTCTAACTCACTTTTTGAAAGTCCATAATTGAAATCTGTTGCAAAAGGAGGTGGGGAGGGGCTTTTAGTGTTTGTGTTGGGTGTTATTTTGGGGGGTTGGGGGGTGTGTTTATTTGTTGTTTTGGGTTTGGTTTGTGGGGTTTTGTTTGGTTTTGGTTTTTCAGTTTGGGGTGTTGTTTTTTTTTTTGTTTTTTTTTTGTTGTTTGTTTTGGTTGGGTTTTTTGTGTGGGTTGGTTTGTTGGTGTGTTGGTGTGTTGTTTTGTCTTGTTTATGTAATGCTCACACCTGACTGACCAAACCAGTTGAGCTATGAACATATCCCTAATCACTCAGCCATACATTACAATACAGGTAGCTTGAGGGAGGAAAGGGAGGTTGGGGAGAAGAAAGTGTGTGTGGATATTGAGGAAATGGGTACATGTGGCTAAGAAGAGTGACCTGAAATGAGAGGAGCTGGGAATTTCTTTGTTGGGCAGCAGCCAGTTAGATGAGCTTAGTTCATTGTATTAAACTGGATTTTCATGGTAAAGTCTGTGTTTTCTCCTGACTGTTGGGCTGAATTGTACTGTGGTCAGACCAGCATTAATCTGGAGAAAGCTGAGAGCAGGATATGTGTTTGGTATAGCAACCTGATGAACTGCCTCAGTTGCATCTTACATTATAATGTCCATTTCTTGCAGATAACTTCTGTTTAGTGAGTCCACAAGTGATCATCCTGTTTCTCACTTCCCTATAATGTAATGTGACTCATTTCTCAGGTAGCTAGTTTGGGTAAATTTAATCTTACTGTTCACAGATAATGGTTTTGAAACTTCTCTCTGCTTCTGAATAGGTGCTGCAAAGTTGGTAGTGGTCGTAGCAATATTTGTATTCACATTCTATGTCATATCTCAAGTGTTTGAAATAAAAATGGATGCAAACTTAGGACACATATTTGGTAAGTAATGACTTTATTTTCTCCAGGCATTTAGTAATGTTTACTTGAGCCATATTCAAGAATACCTTGCTCATTGTGCTTTAAGCTTGAATTAGGCTCTTACGAATTTTGTGTTTATTTTTAAAGTGTATCTGTTATTTTTTATATATATATATTACATATATAAAGTTTTATGTATGAAATATTTAACCTAATCTCTTAATCACTTTGATTCTTGTGCCTTTTGCTTTTACAATGTGAAGTATGCATCATTTTACCTGCATTTTGTATTTACTGGTACTTACTGTCTTAGTCTGGTGTTGTGAACTAGGTGACTTTGAAGGAAGTTTCTGTAAATCTACACTGTGCCTCTCTAAAGCTTAAGCAATTCACAATGTATCTTTTGGGTGGGCTTTTTTTTGCTTGCAGAGATACACTACCGTGTACAATTGAATGTGCAGCACCAACAGGTTTCAAATACACGCAGGTTCTACACAGAAAAGGTTTAACAGCTGAAGTGACTAAGGGTCTCTTTTGAACCAACTTTACCTTTACAGGGGTTTGTCATTACAGAACCTCCGCAATTTTAGGTACTTGTGTAGGGTTCATGTAATTTAATTCCAGATTACTATATTTTGAGCCAGCATCTGAACCAGTCACCAGAGGCATCTTCAATAATCATTGAAGAGACACGGGTGTCCTTAGGTATTGTGAATGTGTCCACAATGAGGTCACTACTTCTGTCCCCAGAAAGGGAGTCATGAACGGCTGGGCTCAAATACAGCTGAGTTGTAGGCTTCCAGTGTTAGGTGAAAGGAACCCCATCCTGGTGAAGCTGTAGGAAGGGAATCAATTTCGCTGTCATGCTCACACGTCCATAAATCCCTGGGGATTTGGTCTCCATAATTCTTTGTGTTAATTGGAGAGTCATAAATTAAGGCAGCGCTTCTAAATATGGTTCCTAATCGCTTTCCTCCTACTGCTGTGTAGAGGTTCATGTTTTTATTGGAACACTATGTTCAGATGTATTTGGCACTTCCCTTTACAAGGGTACAGAAAGGTTTTTAATTTATAGGCTATTGATAGCAGATGACACTTTAATAGAAACACATTGTAAAACTTACTTTTTTGCGTTTTAGCCAGGTCAGCACTGGATGCAGCTGCACGCTGTGAGTATTCACGTGCATGTGTTACTGCTGTGACTTAACTCTGCTTCATAACAAAGGCTGTTGGATTTTCTTAGTTAACAAAGTCTTAACTATGCTTTAAATGCAACTAATTTTCTTCTTTTCCTGATCTTCCTAAATTTCTGTTGAAGTGGTTTTTTGCCAGCATTTAGTTTGTTTGTCTTTTGATGACTGTGCCAGAGACAGAAATAGAGTGAAAACAAGAAGTAGAGTAAGGAGATACTGTAGGAACCTGGATTATTTATGATGCTATGAAACTGCAGATGACATATGGTTTGTCTTTGCTCTTTTTCTTGAATTCCTTCAGAAAGCTAACTGGTATTTTTTAGCCTACTTGTGGTCTTGTCTCTCAAGTCCTGTTTTATTTCTTTTTGAAAGCTACAAAACCTCCAAGATACAAATGTGGCATCTCTAAAGCTTGTCCTGAAAAGCATTTTGCATTCAAAATGGCAAGTGGAGCAGCAAATGTAGTCGGACCTAAAATTTGTGTAGAAGATAATATGTAAGTATTTTTTTACCACTTGTCTTGAGTATCTCCTTCAAATGCTGTCCTGGATCACTTTGCACACAAAAATCAGTAGCTTAAGTGATTCTTCATATGTTTTGCTTTGTCAGAGGTTTGACCATATGACCATGTGAAAAAAAAATCGTTTTGCATGATAACTTAACCTGTGCTGAATGCAGAAATATATGCTATTTTGATACACACAAGATAGCTTACACTTATTTAAGGATTACAAACTAAAAGGATTAGTTAGGCTTTGTTATGTCGGATGCAAATTTGCCTCCAGGTGACTTGTTGGGGTTGTTTTGCATCAAACTCTATTTTTAAATCATTCCTCTTGGTTCTTCTTAACTGAACATCATCCGCTGAAACAGTGCTGTGGAACTGTCTTTTGCAAGTAATCTTTTAAACTTAACTATTTCCATAGTACTAATGTCAGAACATGTCTGCCACTTTCTTTTAAAAGATGACCTCAAAAGGGCTAAAACAATATTTCAGTGATGAGTAGTTACTTAATATTGCTGATGATAACCAAAGGTAATAAAATGATTGTCAAATGAGGAAAGGCTTGAAACACAGTTTGGTTTTGAGTTTGTCTTGTATTTCTAATCATATTTTTAACACAGTAGTATCAGTAATACTGTGCACATAGTTTTTTACTGAATACCTTTCAGTAATCCCCATAATAGGAATATTAATATTTATTTATGGACTCTTTGTTGCTCTTACGTTGTTTCTGCTTGTTGTCACAGCATGCAGCTTCATCTAATTCAGTTTTGCATGCCACTTGTCAGACATGATTTTAGCATTGGCAGAAGGAGATTTTTTGGGTTTTATTTTTTAATATCAGTCAGACTTAAAAGCTTTTAAGCATTTTCATTTGAACCACTCCAGTTCAGCTGTGTCTCAGCACATGCCATGTTAGGAGTGTGATTCAGGTAGCACAAGCAGGTGTTAGTGCTAATGAATTCTAGAGCAAACTTGCAACTTCACTGAACAGCATAACCCCATGTAATACAATAAACAGCATGATTAATCTGTAAGATAATAATACATTTTCTGTCACTTTGCTCTCTGAAGTAACTCTGATTAATCTTAGGAGAGGACTATTTTTAGTGCTGTCTCTAGCAACTAAGATGTAGCTTATTTTTTCCCTGACAACTAGATGCATGCAACTTCTCTGCCTTGTGTTATTAGTAGAAACACAAGCAGCAATCAAATTTCAAGCTGTTCTTCTGGGAGACTGACTTAGCTCAAGCTTGTAGGAGTGTTTGCTATGAGGCATCACAGCGGTCAGGGAATGTGTGCAAAATGAGGATGAGCTCACCATTGGCACGTACTGACGAAAAGCTGCTAAGTTTTGCTTTACATTCTTCTTACTGATTCATTTTGAGACTTTTGACAGTTTTATCTGATCTCTCTGCATGGCATTTTTGTTGATGTTAGAAGACTTGCTACATTCTCGCTCTGGTTGCTAAGAAGCTTTGTATCTGTGAAGACCCAAGTGATTCACTGATTAAAAGTTGTGGAAGTGAATGTCATATTTTTTGTTCCAGGATTGTAGCTCATGATTTTGGTGGTTTGCTTTTTTGTGGTGTTGGGTTGGGGCTTTATTTTTTTGTTGTGCATGTGTGTGTGTGTTTGTTTTTAATGTCTAGGTTACTGGTTAAGAGGAGATTGTTGTTCCTGTCCAACCAAGGGAAAAAAAAAAACAACAAAAATACAGGATATTTCACTGAAGAAAGAGATGGAAAGCAAATAGATGCTGGCTAGAAACCCTCTTTTCTTTTAATACTAGTGTGTTCCTTGGTGCACAGTTAATGGAGTCCTAAGTATAGATTCCCTTAACAAAAATCTTTCAGAGGAGGACTCGTAATGTTTATTTAAATGTCCAGCGGAAAGCTTATTTCAGTCTGTTATTCTCTCTTGCTTTGCTAATAAAACGTTTGATTCCTCTTTCAAAAGCTGCCTCTAACTTGTTGGTTGTAAATGGTTGGAAGACTTCTAAAAGTGGTGAACGGCTGCCCTCTTGTGAGGAAACGGTCGCATTACAGCCTGTAGTGTTTGACGTAGTGCACAAACCCTATTGGGTGTGTAAAGCAGAATCTCGGAGCTCCGGCAGTACTTATTTCCCTAGCTCTTTTTTAGTGATGCTATGGGAACTCTGTGGTTTGAGAGCTCTAAAGGTGGCGATGTCAGTTAGAATGCATTTAATATCTCAATTTTTCATTGTATATGTGTTTTGGCTTGCAATTCTACTGTAGAGAAATTCAGTTCCAGAATTATTCTCCTATATTGGAAGGACACAATCCAGATTAGAAGAAACATACTGTAGCCATCATGGGCTTTTCAGAAGAAGGGGCAATATAGCAATACTACTTTACCAGCAACTGCTCTGTGCTATTTTACAACTTCTATTAGGAAGTCTTCTAGCAGAAAGCTGCACTACACTCCTTTGATAATTTGCAGTTATACAATGCAATACAATACACCACCAGGTTGGAAGAGACCTTCAAGATCATCGCGTCCAACCCATCAACCAATCCAACCCACCTAAATGCAATACAATACAACACAACCCACCTAAACAACTAAACCATGGCACCAGGCACCCCATCAAGCCTCTTCCTGAACACCTCCAATGAAAGTGACTCCACCACCTACACAGGCATTCGTATTTCCAGGAATTGTATGTAGCCTGAATTCCATTATAACTTTTGATACTGTGTTGGATTTTTATTATTTATTATTATTATTATAGTGGCTGGAAAGTAGCCAGGCAGAAAGGGACCTGGGGATACTGGTTGATTGTAGGCTGAACATGAGCCTGCAGTGTGCCCAGGCGGCCAAGAGAGTCAATGGCATCCTGGCCTGCATCACAGTGTGGCCAGCAGGAGCAGGGAGGTCATTCTGCCCCTCTACACTGCACTGGTTAGGCCATACATTGAGTCCTGTGTCCAGTTCTGGGCCCCTCAGTTTAAAGAAGGATGTTCACTTGCTGGAATGTGTCCAGAGAAGGGCAACAAAGCTGGAGAGGAGTTTGGAGCATAAGCCCTATGAGAAGCTGAGGGAGCTGGAGTTGCTTAGCCTGGAGAAGAGGAGACTCAGGGGTGACCTTATTGCTCTCTACAACTACCTGAAGGGAGGTTGTAGCCAGGTGGGGGCTGGTCTCTTCTCCCAGGCAGCCAGCACCAGAACAAGAGGACACAGTCTCAAGCTGCACCAGGGGAGGTTCAGACTGGATGTTAGGAGGAACTTCTACATAGAAAGAGTGATTGCCCATTGGAATGGGCTGCCCAGGCTGGTGGTGGAGTCACCTTCATTGGTGGTGTTCAGGAGGAGACTTGGTGGGGTGCTTGGCTGCATGGTTTAGTTGCTTAGATAGCGTTGGATGATGGGTTGGACACAACGATCTTGAAGGTCTCTTCCAACCTATTCTATTCCTTTTTACTGGCATTTATTTCCAAACAATTTTGTAGCTAATTAATTTGCCTAAACATGTTCTTACATTTTTTTTGGTAAATTAAATGTCTACTGAACTTTATATGAGCAAAAGAATGTGTTCAGAACTTTACTGCCTTCATTTATGATTTCAGTTGTTATTTGCCATATGTTTATGTTGTTTAGAAGAGATGCTCAGGCATGCCTTGAAAATCATCTGATGGGAAAAGAAATGATCCTCCAATGGCTAAAACACTTGTGGAGTTCCCTATTAACCAGAGTGAATTCTGCACTTCAGCAGGAAATTTCAAGTCTTCTGATTCAGAAGTCACTGAATTAGAGTTTTTAAATGTTAATAATAATTTTTGGCAGATGGTAGAACTTAGAGGACCAACAGAGTATAGACTTTCGTCTCTGCTTACTAGTTTTAAAACCTAAGTTGCTGTGCTAAGAACAGTGGTGGTGGAACAGAGATCTATATACAATGACAGTGAAAAGAGATGAAGAGGTCTGGAAGCTTCTTTGCACTGAAGTGGTACACCCCCAAGGCTGCACAGCATCTTAGCTGTCCTGTGGTCCCATTAGCTCTTCTTTGCAAATCTGAAAGATTTCCATTTCACAACACATTTCCCCCCCCGCCATCTCTTTTGCTGCTCTTAAGTTTGGCCAGATAATTGCTGCCATTGGAATGTGCTGCCCAGGGAGGTGGTGGAGTCACCATCACTGGAGGTGTTTAGGAAGAGACTGGATGGGGTACTTGGTGCCATGGTTTAGTTGATTAGATGGTGTTGGGTGATAGGTTGGACTCGGTGATCTCAAAGGTCTCTTCCAACTGGGTCAGGTCGGGTCGGGTCTGGTCTATTCTATTCTCTCTCCTATATACTGTGACAGTTTTGTTGGGATGTGTAGCTGTGCTTCAAGATCATACTAAACTTCTGTTTGAGGTCTCATGAACACATTAACTATTTTTCTTGGGTTTAGGTTTCCTTTTATAGGTACAAGTGCCAACCACTTTGACTTTATTGTTCTAGTGCGATGCTGTAATTTTAGTTAGGTTTTGAACTCATTAACACATGTTTTTGTCATATGCTTACAAAAAAGCTTAAAGTGTTGATTATACAACTGTGCCAAGCTCCTCAAATAATTTGTTTTAGGCTCTTAACTACAAGAATGCTCTTAAGTACATGAATAGCTGATTATGTTTTAATATGTCCCAGTGGAGGCCAGTGACAAGCGGAGTCCCTCAGGGATCAGTCCTGGGACCAGTCTTGTTCAACATCTTTGTGGGTGACATGGACAGTGGCATTGAGTGCACCCTCAGCAAGTTTGCTGCTGACACCAAGCTGTGTGGTGCAGCAGACACGCTGGAGGGAAGGGATGCCATCCAGAGGGACCTTGACAGGTGGGCACAAGCCAACCTCATGAGGTTCAGCGAGACCAAGTGCAGGGTCCTGCATCTGGCTTGAGTCAATCCCAGGCACAACATGAGCTGTCAATGGGCACTTGCAGCCCAGAAAGGCAATCAGATGCTGGGCTGCATCAAGAGGAGTGTGGCCAGCAGGTCAAGGGAGGTGATTCTCCCCCTCAGCCCTAGTGAGACCCCACCTGGAGTACTGCGTCCAGTTCTGGAGCCCCTATTTCAAGAGGGATATGGAGGTGCTGGAAGGTGTCCAGAGAAGGGCCATGAGGATGATCTGATCAGAGGGCTGGAGCACCTCTCCTATGAGGACAGACTGAAGGAGTTGGGGCTGTTCAGCCTGGAGAAGAGAAGGCTCCCAGGTGACCTCATTGTGGCCTTCCAGTATCTGCAAGAAGGCTGGGGAGGGACTTCTCGGGATCTCAGGTAGTGCTAGGACTAGGGGGAATGGAATGAAGCTGGAGGTGGGAAGATTCAGGCTGGATGTGAGGAGGAAGTTCTTCACTGTGAGAGTGGTGAAGCCCTGGAATGGGTTGTCCAAGGAGGTGGTTGAGGCCCTGTCCCTGGAGATGTTTAAGACCACCTGGATGAGGCTTTGGCCCCACCTGATCTAGTGTAGGGTGTCCCTGCCTATGGCAGTGGGGTTGGAACCAGATGATCCTTGTGGTCCCTTCCAACCCTGACTGATACTATGATAATATACACAGACTTTGAAACCAAGATGATTAAGCAATCAAGTGATCAAACGAAATGGATACAACTGGGGATATTTGATCTATTGTTGTCAATTCAGTGATGCCATAAGAGCCCATAGATTAGTTCAAGTAGATTTTTGCTTAAAGTACTCAAGAGCACATTGTCTTTCAATGATTTTATCTTTTACAATTTGATCCTGTTTGAAATACTTCACATCAGCAAGTTGTCCTGTTAAAAATCAATATGTTTGTTTGCTTGTTTGTTTCAGTTTAATGAGTGGGGTCAAAAATAATGTTGGCAGAGGAATAAATGTGGCCTTGGTCAATGGTAAGTGAGCTGATGGTCTTCATTTTCAAACTGTTTCTAAAATGTGAAGTAAAATACCTGGGGATGGTGAAAGCCAGGCAGGAGCAGAAAAGGAAGTATTCAACATTTTAATACTGAGGTAATACTGTTGGCACTTGCTGTTGTTAGAGAACAGAAAAAATGCATTTCTGTTTGTGAAAATGTGTAGTGAAAACACTCACCACAGCACACTCTATATTGGTGATACACCAGATACATTCCTAATGCACTCATAGAATGGAGAACAACACGAGGTGCATATTGCGTGTTTTGGCTTCATTGTTGCCTCTACTATGTATATCGATAGCAAAACATGGAGTGTAATTTTAATCTCTCTTACTTTCCATGTTACACTAAGGGCAACCTTTAGCTGTGCTATCTGCTTTTGCAAACCCTTGCAAATATATGAAGTGAATTCTCTTCATTGAGTAAAATCAGAGGTTGGTGTCCTTTCTCTTTTTCCTACACATTTTCACAAGTTATTGGGCTGTTGGTGGAGCAATCTTCATAAGAGTTACCACAGTAATTGTTTTCTATGGTGTATTCTGCAGCACTTCTGAAAGAATCATTGAAAGGTATTGGGCATGTTGTCAGGGAAGCAATTTTGGCTCTATTTGACAACTTTTTTTATTTTTTTCCAGGTAAAACAGGAGAGCCATTAGACACAAAATTCTTTGACATGTGGGGAGGAGGTAGGTGCAGTTACTTTAAGTGGTTAGAAACAACTTAAATACCTCCTTGTTGTTGTTTTGGGGCTTCTTTTTTTTCAGGTTTGGTTCAGGTGTTTTTGTGGTGGTGTGGGTTGGTTGGTTTAGTTTCTTCCCTTCACAGAATCACCAAGGTTGGAAGAGACCTCAAAGATCATCAAGTCCAACCTGTCACCACAGACCTCATGACTAAACCATGGCACCAAGTGCCAAGGCAATCCCCTCTTCAACACCTCCAGGGATGGTGACTCCACCACCTCCCTGGGCAGCACATTCCAATGGTGAAGGACTCTCTCAGTGAAGAACTTTCTCCTCAGCTTGAGCCTAAACTTCCCCTGGCACAGCTTGAGACTGTGTCCTCTTGTTCCGGTGCTGGTTGCCTGGGAGAAGAGACCAACCCCTCCTGGCTACAGCCACCCTTCTAGGTAGTTGTAGACAGCAATAAGGTCTCCCCTGAGCCTCCTCTTCTCCAGGCTAAACAATCCCAGCTCCCTCAGCCTCTCCTCACAGGGCTGTGCTCGAGGCCTCTCCCCAGCCTTGTTGCCCTTCTCTGGACACATTCAAGTGTCTCGATGTCCTTCTTAAACTGAGGGGCCCAGAACTGGACACAGGACTCGAGGTGTGGCCTAACCAGTGCAGAGTACAGGGGCACAATGACTTCCCTGCTCCTGCTGGCTACACTATTCTTGATGCATGCTAGGATGCCATTGGCCTTCTTGGCCACCTGGGCACACTTCTGGCTCATGTTCAGGCAGCTGTCAATCAGCACCCCCATGTCCCTTTCTGTTTGGCAGCTTTAAGATGGTAGTTATGAGCGTTCTTCACCTCTACCTTTGTAATTGTGAGGAGAGTGGAACTCGAGAAAATTAAATGGTTGAGGTGGGAGGGAATGATATGATTAATCAAACACTCATTCTCCATGGTCATTCCCCTAGCCATTTGTGTCTTTGTGCTATGGATTAAAATCTCTCTGTAAAATGAAAGACCTCCCTCTGATGTATTTCATCTTTCTCCCACTTAGCATCTTTTTTATATGTTTAATAGTACATTTACAAATACCCTTAAAGGAATGTCTTTGCAGGAAGGCATTGCAGGTGTCTAATTGTGGAGTGAGTGAGTGTTATTGAACAGCTTTGTGCTCTTCCTCTTTCCAGACGTGGCACCGTTCATTGAATTTCTGAAGTCTATCCAGGATGGAACGATAGTGCTAATGGGAACATACGATGATGGTGCAACCAAGTAGGTCCTTGATTTTTAGATAGTAAATATTGCTTGAACTTCAGAATGCTTGTTTTATACTATGCTTCCAGGATTTTAAAATTTTTTTTAATAATGCTAATGTGATTTGGGGACAACACAGATTAGGTTAAAACTAAGGCAAGTGTGGTGGGTTAACGCCCGTTCTGAAAACAACAAAACAAAGCATGGTGGAGGGCTTGCGGGTACTTTGCACTCCCTGCAGGGCGTTTTCCACCTGGGAAGCTGAGTCTGTTCCACTGCCCCCTCCCTGCCCAGCTAGGGTATAAAAAGCAGGGCATTGCAGCTATTAGCTCCTTTTGGCTCCTGCCTCTCCTGGATGAGAGCTACTGCAGCTGCCCTCCTGTTCCTCTGCCACGTGGTCGGACCTGATCCCTCTCCCTGCTGCCTCTGCGCCTCTTCAGAGAGAGACTGGTTTTGTATTCTTCTTTTTTTTTTTGTCCCCATCCCATCCATCCTTGTTCCTTGCCCTTGTGAACCTTACCTGTTATTGTTATATATATATATTGTTTAAAGAAAAACTCTTTACCTTTCTACTTCCAAGCCGACTCCAAATTATTGTTTGGTGGATTTGCTCCTTCCTTTTTTTTTTCCCCTCCCTGTTGGGAGGGAGGAGGGGGAAGTGTGGGAAGAGAGTCTCAGCCTTGCCCCCATCTGAGCTCTTAACTCCCAGTTAAGGTTCAAACCACCACAGCAAGCTTAATAGGTTATGTATGTTTATGGCCTAGAGCTCTGTTGGATGTATACTTTTGTGATACTAGCAACAGAGAAACAATGCACTTAGGCCCTTTAGCATAAATATCAAAAGTCTTTGAAATTCTGAAAACACTGGAGATTAATAGTTGCCTACTTTGTGATTAATCAGTATACTTGGCTGACTTTTATTACTCCTCTAAGAAAATATGTATGTAACAAGACAACGTCAAACCCATCCAACAAACTGCTTGCTCATAGCTGTGAAGAAAAGGTTTGCATGCCAGGCATTATAATTATTGTTTTTTAAAACCCATAACCTTATCTTTACTGGTTCCTGATGATCTGGTAGGTTTCTAGCTGCTCTCCTGGAATTTGTCCCCACCTCTGATGTTTTAGGTAAAAACTAGACTTAGTTTCAATAAGCATGTCACAGCTGATGTTGTTGAAAGCTTTTCTGCAGGTACCATATTAGCTGAACAAGGAGGTAAAATTGGCCCACTCACATTGACACCCAGAAACTGCTGCTTGTTAGTGATACCATGTAATGAAGCAAAAGCTTATCTCTGGTGCTTGACAGTAATCATAAATGCCAGTTCACAATTAAACTGTGAAGAGCTAACATGTTCAAGAGAGAAATTTCTTTCTTTTCTAAATGTAACCTGCCCTCATCCTCTAGAAATTTGGAATGTGAGTTGTGCAAATAATCTCCAAAGTGCTTCCCCCTTTCCATAATTTCAGCTCTAACTCAGCGGTAGTGATCAAAAGTTGTGTGTGTTGTTTAGTAATTGGGCAAATAGAGTAACTGAAAGGAGGAAATAAAGAGCTGTTACTTAGACATATTTGAATGATAATTTATCATGCTACAGAACTGTTTTCCCTTTCATCTGACTTAAACCTCCGGGCACTGAGCCATGCTGTGGGGCATCACTGTGCATTTTGAATGAATTGACCCAAGCAGCCAAGGCCATTCTTCTAATCTAAAATATCTTTTACTTTATCTAGACTTCAGCATGAGCCTGTAAAGAATGTTTACTTTAAAGGTTGACTTTTTTAGTTGCTTGGAGAATTGCTAACATGAGTTGTGATGTGTGTATAAATTCTCACAGGAGGGGGTTCTTGGCTTTTGTTGGTGTACTGATAGGTATGTATGTTACTTCCAGGAGACTATAGTATTAAAGAGCCAGTGCTCTTTAGATCAGGTGATTTCAGAACTAGCCTTATCTGATTTTTGAAAGCTAGATCTTGTTCAATATTGACTGACTTAAAGTATGTTTAATCAGAGTTGAGCTGAATGTTCCATGAGCAAAAGCTCTAAGGGCATGTGTTTCATTCACATTCTGAACTTCTCTGTTTTGTTTTCAAGGCTTAATGAGGAAGCACGGAAACTGATTGCCGAATTAGGAAGCACATCTATTACTAACCTTGGCTTTAGAGATAACTGGGTCTTCTGTGGTGGAAAAGGAATTAAGACTAAAAGCCCTTTTGAACAGGTCTGTGATTCTACAACTTACTGGGAATTTAACAGCTTGCATTAGTAAAAGCATGGCTGGGTTAGGAACTGGCTGGAGGGCTGAGCCCAGAGAGTGGTGGTGAATGGTGCTACATCCAGCTGGCGGCCAGGCACTAGTGGTGTCCCCCAGGGATGAGTGTTGGGCCCAGTCCTGTTCAGTATCTTTATTGATGATCTGGATGAGGGGATTGAGTTCACCATTAGTGAGTTTGCAGACAACACTAAGGTGGGGGCAGGATTCATTCTGTTAGAGAGTATGAGAGCTCTGCAGAGGGACCTTGACAGGTGGGACGGATGCATGGAGTCCAACATGATGGCGTTTAACAAGTCCAAGTGACGTGCAGCACTACCGGCTGGGGACAGAGTGGCTGGAGAGCAGCCAGGCAGAAAGGGACCTGGGGGTGGTTGTTTGGTGGGAAAAGAAACCCCTAATTTTCTAAAAAAGGCAGGAATTCAACATTAAATAGTGTTCTTTAAAATTTGACTCTTTATTCTCAGTGCCTTATAAGTTTACTATCCTTTTGGAATAGTGGTTCATTCTAAGGCAGTTGTTCCTTTCCTTGCTTGTCTCTCTTCCAAAATAAAACATCCAGAATTAGTTGTAAAAGTATTTTCTTCATTTGGCTCAACTGTTTTTAGCATACACTTGTTTGAGCAAATGTACACGGTGTGGTGGGTACTGGAGGATCATTATATTTGATGCAAAATTGCAAAAAGCTAATCATAGAATCAATAAGGTTGGAAAAGACCTCAAAGATCATCAAGTCCAACCTCTCACCCAACACCTCATGGCTACTAAACCATGGCACCAAGTGCCACATCCAGTCCCCTCTTGAACACCCTCCAGGGACGGTGACTCCACCACCTCCCTGGGCAGCACATTCCAATGGCTAATAATTCTCTCTGTGAAGAACTTTCTCTTCACCTGGAGTCTAAACCGCCCCCAGTGCAGCTTGAGACTGTGTCCTCTTGTTCTGGTGCTGGTTGCCTGGGAGAAGAGACCAACCCCCTCCTGGCTACAACCTCCCTTCAGGTAGTTGTAGAGAGCAATAAGGTCTCCCCTGAGCCTCCTCTTCTCCAGGCTAAACAATCCCAACTCCCTCAGCCTCTCCTCGTAGGGCTTGTGCTCGAGGCCTCTCACAATGTTGTATTCTCTTTGTCCATGGCCTTCAGTAATCATAAATGCCAGTAAAATACCTTTTAGAGTTGTGAATCAGAGCAAAAGGATAAACAACTGTGTTAATGGTAGATCGGTGCTTTCTGTTTATAGCACATAAAGAACAACAAGGACACAAACAAGTACGAAGGCTGGCCAGAAGTTGTTGAGATGGAAGGCTGCATCCCTCAGAAGCAAGACTAAATGACAAGAAGAAGAAATGAGAAAGACTATGGAAGAAAATGCACTTTCTGCTATTATTAGGGAGAGGGCTATGAAGGAGACTGTACTGTAAATACTATTTTTAAAGCATGCAACCATCTTGTCGGTGTGTGCATGAGCACTGACATTTTGAATATTGGGATTATTTATTGCTAACACACATAGCAATCCTTTTTTTTTTCTTTTTTTGTAAATATGTCCAAAATAAACTAAACATCAAATAATTTCTATGCAGGTTTCTTTAAAAGCACAGTATTTAGTTTGCCTGTGGTAAAGGACACCTTGTAGATCAGCTGGCTAATAAATTGCATATGCAGATAATAAAGAGATCCTGACAAATATTGTACTGTCCTCTTAACAGCCTAACGTTGCTGTATGTAACCTTTGTGAAATATTGTAGATTTTAGTGATAAGTTAATAAAGAACTCTAATTTTTCTTTTTATCCTCTGCCTTTTTAAGGGCAACATCACTTTTTATTAAAGCTATTCGGTTATTCCAGTGTGAAGTGATCCAGAACTGAGTAGTTGGCAGAGAGTACTGGATACTGTAACACAAACATGCCACGAGAAGCACAATAGAAAATACTTCTATTAGGGTAAGAACCAAAATAAATATATAAATAGCATGTTGTGATACTTAAAAGCTGTTTGGAAGGATTTGTACTTGACTTGAAAATACTCTTTACTTTGTGGAAGAGACAATGGTGCGTTAAGTAGCAGGACTGTGGTTAACTCATTCCGTTTTTATTGCAGTTCTTACACTGCTCCTTAACCATGAATTCTCTCTGTGGTTATTCAGCTCTAGTGGCTAGTCACATACTAAGTGTGCATTATGGAGTAGCTTAGTTCACCAGAAATTTCCCATCCTTGAGGAGCCTGTTAGGAAGCAGTATGCCTTCCAGGTAGAATTGTTTCAGAGGACACAACGGTGCAACTGTTGCCACTTAGGTTGCTTCCAATGTGAGCTGAGGCAATTGGTTCTTAGAGTGAGATGTTAGAGATGTGACATTTAACTGACAATGGGGGTTGGTGGTGGGTGGTTTTTTGTTGGGTTTTTGTATTATTTTGGGGTTGGTGGATTTTGGTTTTGTTGGGGTTTTTTTTTATAGCAAAATGGACCAAGTTGAAGTGACCTTATTCTTTAGCTTGTATTAGAGCTCGAAACCATTGTTTTCTCAGGAAGCTTGTTTCTTTTCAGTAGGGTCAGCTTGAACTTTTGCTGAAATTAAGTTAGTAATGGTGTAACTGATGATGTTGGTATTGACCAGATTGGGGCTGACACGACTTCTGGTATAATCTTCAAAACCTTCCAGCTGGTAACATGGGACAAGAAACCACAGAAGATTCTCTCTGGAACACACAGGAATGGCACTCAAAATACTCCTATTGTTGATGTCTCCTGAGACAAACTTAATTCTGTGCACTAAAATTTTCAAGCAATATTGGGAATTGCCTCATAGAACCTGTGCTACCAGAGTAAGGCTGGATTCTGAGTTGTTCTGTATGTTTAGCTAGCTTGACAAAGAATGTGATTATTCCCTCAAGTTTAGTGTAGAAAAACAATAAATGCACCTTATCCAGTGAAACTGCTTTCGTTAATGTTTGCAGATTTTCTTGTGTAGGGGTGTCCTGGAAGGGGCATTAACAAGACAGGGTGAGAAACAAGCTCACTGCTAAATTTTATATACAACCAGTTTATCATAAAATAAAGGCAAAACAGCGCTGGGCGCGTAGCAGGCTTGCTAGAGGCACACCGTAACAACAGAAGTTGAACTTATATAAATGTCAAGGATGGAGGTATGGGTTGGGAGTAGTTGGTCAGTTAGAGGGTAGGAGGACCCTGCAGAAGGACCTTGAGCGACTGGACAGATGGGCAGAGTCCAATGGGATGGCATTCAAAAGTCCAAGTGCCGGGTGTTGCACTTTGGCCACAATAACCCCATGCAGAGCTACAGGCTGGGGTTGGAGTGGCTGGAGAGCTCCCAAGCAGAGAGGGACCTGGGGGTGCTGATTGACAGCTGCCTGAACAGGAGCCAGAAGTGTGCCCAGGTGGCCAAGAAGGCCAATGGCATCCTGGCCTGCATTAGGAATAGTGTGGCCAGCAGGAGCAGGGAGGTCATTGCGCCCCTGCACTGGCTACTCTGCGCTGGTTAGGCCACAGCTTGAGTCCTGTGTCCAGTTCTGGGCCCCTCAGTTTAAGAAGGACATCGAGACACTTGAATGTGTCCAGAGAAGGGCAACAAGGCTGGGGAGAGGCCTTGAGCACAAGCCCTATGAGGAAAGGCTGAGGGAGCTGGGGTTGTTTAGCCTGGAGAAGAGGAGGCTCAGGGGCAACCTCATGGCTCTCTACAACTACCTGAAGGGTGGTTGTAGCCAGGAAGGGGTTGGCCTCTTCTCTCTAGCAACCAGCACCAGAACAAGGGGACACAGTCTCAAGCTGCATCAGGGGAAGTTTAGGCTCGAGGTGAGGTGAAAGTCATTTGCCATTGGAATGGGCTGCCCGGGGAGGTGGTGGAGTCACCGTCCCTGGAGGTGTTGAAGAGGGGATTGGACATGGCACTTGGTGCCATGGTCTAGTCATGGGGTCTGTGGTGACAGGTTGGACTCGATGATCTTCGAGGTCTCTTCCAACCTTAGCGATACTGTGATACATATTCATACGTTTCCCCAGCATGCTCCCAACCCTCTCCATCAGTGCTGGGACAAAACCTGCACTTCTGGCCAGTCTTCAGACATCTTGGTGCCTCACCTTTCTCTCCCAATACACAAGGATCAAACCCTGCTCAGCCTGATTGAAGATTGAACCTCGCCATCCCCAGCAATTCCCCTTGCGAAACCCAAATATTACAGTTTCTCACAACAGCTGAATCTGTTTTCAGCCACTGCCCCTCTCTCCTCCCTCTCTGTTGCAGGGTCCAGATTGAGCTCGAGGAGCCTAATAGAATCATAGAATCAATAAGGTTGGAAAAGACCTCAAAGATCATCAAGTCCAACCTGTCACCCAACACCTCATGACTACTAAACCATGGCACCAAGTGCCACATCCAATCCCCTCTTGAACACCTCCAGGGACAGTGACTCCACCACCTCCCTGGGCAGCACATTCCAATGGCTAATAATTCTCTCTGTGAAGAACTTTCTCCTCACCTGGAGTCTAAACCTCCCCTGGAGCAGCTTGAGACTGTGTCCTCTTGTTCTGGTGCTGGCTGCCTGGGAGAAGAGACCAACCCCCTCCTGACTACAACCTCCCTTCAGGTAGTTGTAGAGAGCAATAAGGTCTCCCCTGAGCCTCCTCTTATCTTCTTATTCCTAAGAAAGAAGGCTTTCTGATAAAGCTTATCCATATTTCATTTGGGTCACCAAACAGAAAGATCACTTTTTTGGCCTCCCCAGACTCTCCTACAGGTGATAGTAGGAAGTAGTCAGTTGCAAAGATGAAGGCATTTTCTGCAGTTTGGTTCATGTCAAAGTACTTGCATATGGCAAAGCTTCAGGATGCATATGGGAATGTTTGCAGCATCTTGCAGGCTTGTTGAGAAGGGAATGGTGAGGAAAGAAAAGAGAATTGTGGGTGCGTGCTTACCTCAAAACGTGCAGCTGTGGGCAGAGTAGAAGACACAAGAAGACTGTAACTTTCCTTTCAGCAAGGAGTACCCAGCTGAGCCATGTGAAGAGGACTTCGTTGTCAAACCATAGTTCTCAATTGCTGCACAGGGTTTCTTTGTATGACTAACAGGAGCTTTAAGGTGTGCCCTCTGCATCTTTCCTAGTGTCTTTCATGATAAAACTTTGTTTCCTTCTTTTTTTGGTCTCCTTTGCCCCCAACCCCCCCTCTGGAAACAGTAGAGCTTTTTACAGCTTTAGTTTCCCGAGTGCAGGTTTGGAGAAAGCTTCCTTTTGCTCAGCTTGTTTTGCTTTCCAGAAGTCTTACCGTGGCACCTAGTTCTCTCAAACATAGGTGCGACTACTAAATGCTTGATGCATATGTAATGTCTCCTGAGCTGTTTGGACTGTCTGCAGTCTGAGTGTTTTCCAAGAATGAGTGTATTAATAAAATAGGGACCAGGTGGACAACTTCATGAGGGGAAATAAAGTAATAATATTGCCACCTTAAGTGTTGACTGCCTTGCCCATGTGAGAAGGGGAAGGCTGTAGTCCCTCCCTAAAGTGAAGGGTTGTGGCTAAGGTGAATACCAAGCAAGGGATTTTCTATTGATTAAATCCTGTTCATTTTCATGTCTGTAAGACTAGGCAAAGGCCATATGCCAACCTTAACTGGGCTCCTTCTATTAAGACAATTGGAAAGCTGATGGGAACCTCTAAGCCCAAGCAGGAAGTTGCAAGATCAGGTCTTGACATGTTTGTTGATGCCATGAGGGGTCAGTGGCTTCTGATGCTGCATTAGGATATGAAGGACCATGCTTCTTGCTCTCTGAGCAACACACCAAGAAGGCACACACACTTGGGTTCCTGCTGTGCTGCTTTCCCAGATGTGAAAAAAATAAGAATAACATGCAAGAATCTACTTGAGAGGTTTCAGTACATTTCTGTTTGTTTCAATATTGGCTTAAAGCCCCTTTTAGTTCTATAGTCAGCCCTTACAAATGAGATCTAATGCATCCTTCACAGACAGATGAAAACAGGCTCATCAGATGACTTTATGCTTACCTATCCATCTAGATACATTGGTTGTCTTATGTACCATCCAAATCTTTGCTGAAAAGTAGTGATTACTTTGCAAATTCAAAACTGATGACTCACCTTTTAGATAGCTTGCATTCATCCGAATAGAATAGAATAGAATAGAATAGAATAGAATAGAATAGAATAGAATAGAATAGAATTACCCAGGTCGGAAAAGACCTTTGAGATCATTGAGTCCAACCTATCATCCAACATTATCTAATCAACTAAACCATGGCACTAAGCACCCCATCCAGTCTCTTCCTAAACACCTCACTATAATCTGTAAAATCACTATTAAAATGACTATAATAATCACTATAAAATATAATAATCACTATACAATGCCTATAATAATCACTATAAAATATAGTAATCACTATAAAATCACTATAATCTGTGAATCTGTAGTAATTTGTTCCCTTAAAAAGGTCTGTTCCTTCTTAGGGTGTTGTCCATAACAGAATCCAGCTGAGGAGGATTCATGTCTCTGCTTAGGAGCTTGATGGATAGCAGCTGAAGGGAATGCTGCCTTCTGTGGAATGTAGTCTGCAAATGTTTTTTTCCCCACCAAAGGCTGCAGCAATCTATCTGACACCTTATCTTTCTCAGCCTTGAATATTTTAGCATTGTCTTTATCAGTACAGCCCCATGTTCCCAGATCTTGGCAGCATAGTCATCCATCCAATAGTAAAACTTTGTGGACTATGGCTTTTACATCAGCCCCTGTAGGTTCCTCAAAAGCATCCAACATGCACCTGTTGTGTTGTCATGTATTAGTAAATACATTTACCATCATGTGTTTATTATCCTTTGGAGTAGGTAGAATTGAAAACTTTTTTTAAGGGTTTAGAATATATATGAAGAGAGTTGAGAGTGTTTCAGGTAACTGTAGTAGCCTAGCTATGTGGTGTGCTGTGTTAAATGCACAGAAATAACTTCTTCCCCAATGAGAAATTTCTGATCCTTGGAGGTAGTCCAAAGCAACTGCTTAATTCTGGTCCTCTTGCAGATGTGGCACTACAATGCAAGAGGTTCAGAGTGGTTTCTCAGCATTGCAATTCAGGGACAATCGGCAAATGGGAAAGATCTCCAATGACCTCAACTATAATTTCAAAGCTACTTAAGTGGTCAAGATTGTATTATCCCAAATATGCCCCCAAAGGAGAGTACAATACTGCTCTGTCTTGCCTTTGTGTTGTTTAGTCCTGAGTGACCAAAACCAATGAGGTCTTTTTAAAGAGGTTGCTTGCAGTTGAAGTGCTGTAAAATCATTGATCAATGGAAAGTATGCCTACCCTGAAGCTTCTTACTGTATGCAGCTTGCTTGTTTTCATGAGAGGGTTCTTATGTAAGCACATTTTGAGCGACCATAAAGCTTCTACAGGATGTGAATAATCCTAAAAGTTTGGTTCTGTCTAAATCTTTTGAACAGAAATCACTAAAATGGGCTTTGGTTGAGAACTTCTGTCAAACATCCCCCGTTTGTGGGATTTGATTTTGTGTGGTTTATGTTAAAAACCTGGAGTGTTCAATGCACAAGTGTGAAACCATAGCTGGACCATATTCTGATGTCAGCACAGTCAGCTCCTGGTCACCTCCCCGCGTTCTTACTTTAGTCTGGCTGCTCCAAACTGAGGCAAATCTGTTGTTTGTGGAGTATTTCTCTGAACCATATAGTTAAACCCATTGGTGGGCTGGGATCAAGGCAGAGGATATGGAGCCTGAGCACATGCTCAGCCAACCTCGTGAGCAAACCCAGCCTGCCATGAGACTAAAGACTAAAGCTCCAAAATCACCAAGTATAAAAGTTGACAATGTAGCTCTCCTTGGGCAGACCATTCCAATCTTTGACAACCTTCTCTGAGAAGAATATTTCCTAGCATCCAGCCTAAACCTCCCCTGGCACAGCTTGAAACTATTTTCTCTAGTCCTGTCACTTGACACCAAGAAGAGATTGCGCCCTCCTTGCTCCAACCTCACTTGAGGTAGTTGTAGAGAGCAATGAGGTCACCCCTCAGCCTCCTCCAGCCTGAAGAACCCCAACTCCCTCTGACCCTTCTCATAAGCCATCTGCTCTAGGGCCTTCACCAGCCTTGTTGCACTTCTCTGGACATGCTCCAGCATTTCGATGTCCTTTTTGTAGTGAGGGGCCCAGAACTGAACACAATACTCAAGGTGTGGCCTCACCAGTGCTGTGTGCAGGGCGATGATCACCTCCCTGTTCCTGCTAGTCACTGTGTTTCTAATACATGCTAGGATGCCATTGGCTTTCTTGGCCACTTGGGCACACAGTTGACTCATATTTAGTCATCTGTCAACCACCTCTTTCAGGTCCAACAACTAGCCAGAATTGTTTGTTGCTTTTTTTTAAGTTCAAATAGAACATCTTAAAATGGAATTAATAGTATCTTGCTATTGTGTGCCTCTGCACATTGATTCCCTGAATGGCATATAGAGCCTCAGTTTTAAAACTCAGTATGCTTAATGTCAAAATGCTGTTAGCACATTAATTTCTTAGATTGTGGGGCAAATTGGTCCATGCAAAAGAATGGGATGTTGTTTCAGTAGGCAGCTCTTTTGGTGCTGCTGACTCAAGGCACAGTGTACCTTCCAGGGCAGAGGGTAAATCGACATTCAAATAAATAATACTGTGGTCTGGTTTTAACTCCTAGTATAGTGTCAAACTTGTTCTCTAGAAAACAGAAATGCTCATGAAATGTGTTTCACTTTCCTTCACAATCAAATCCAAATTTTCAGGGCCTTAGGGAAAATGATTCTAGAATCATTACCCAATCTGAAGTTTCATCATTATATTTAAGGCATCCTGATGCACATGTATATGTATAAAATGGAAGGTAAGCTAATGATTCTTGAAGTATTAACAAGGAAAATGTGCACCTTATTTAAAACTATGCTGCATAGCCTTAAACACAGCAAGGCTGAGAGGAAATCAAAATAGCCAAACCCTGAGATAGGTCTCATCTTTCAGCCTGTGGCAAGCTGTACTCCTGTTTGCAGGCTCAGGGTCAGCAGAAAGTGTCACAAGGAATGTGGCACCACCCTGCAATGAATCTCAGTCTTTCTCCAGTTCAATTAGTGCATATAAGAGTGTGCCTGCCTTCAGTCTCCTAGATGCTTTTTTACATCTCTTTGCTGTGCAAATGAAGTGATAGCTCCCCTCCACAGAAGGCCATCCCTTTACAGTCAACCAGGGCATGCAAATTCCAACACTGGTCAGTGCTATCTGCTAGCTGTGAGATAAACTGCAGTCTCATGTTCATATCTGACACCATGCTTCCAGCCCTGCAGAGGTGATAGTGGCCAGAGAGGATTCATTCCCACTTCATTCTCAGGTGAGTAAACTATCAGTTATTTAGTAGATCTACCTGTGGAGAGCAGCCAGGCAGAGAGGGACCTGGGGGTAGTGGTTGATAGTAGGCTGAACACAAGCCAGCAGTATGCCCAGGTGGCCAAGGCGGCCAATGGCATCCTGGCCTGCATCAGGAACAGTGTGGCCAGCAGGAGCAGGGAGGTCATTGTGCCCCTGTACTCAGCACTGGTTAGGCCACACCTTGAGTCCTGTGTCCAGTTCTGAGCCCCTCAGTTTAGGAGAGATGTTGACTTGCTGGAAGGTGTCCAGAGAAGGGCAACAAGCTGGGGAGGGGTCTGGAGCACAGCCCTGTGAGGAGAGGCTGAGAGAGCTGGAGTTGTGACAGGTTGGACTCGATGATCTTTGAGGTCTCTTCCAACCTTGGTGACACTGTGATTAAGAAATATTTCTTCACAGGGAGGACTATCAAAGATTGGAATGGTCTGCCCAGGGAGGAGTCACTATCCCTGGGGGCATTCAAGCAGTGTGTGGACTGGGTGCTTAGGGACGTGATTTAGTGTTGACCCTTCAATGCTGGGTTGAAGACTGGACTGGATGATCTTTGAGGTCTCTTCCAACCAGACATATTCTGTGATTCTGTGGTTCTCAGACCTGCCTATTTTTGTTTTTTTCAGCCCCATGTCTGACCCTGCTTTTGCAAGTGACTTTGAGCAAATAGTTTCTCCCCAGTTTTCCATCTATAGTCAGAGTACTTCTACTACTACACTCCTTAGTGATGGTCATTGAAGCTGTTCCTCAGTTTGGTGTGTCAGCTGTTGTTTGCCCAAGCAATTCACCAGTCATAAAAGCTGTGAAAGTGTAAAATCCTAACCATTGCTATTGCAAGCCCTTCCGTGAAATGAAAAACTATCTTGTGGTACTGCAGACACTGGCATCTGGGCAGGACAGATGGGAAACAATCATAGAATCATAAAACCACGGAAGGGACTGCTGGAGACCATCTAGTCCAATCCCCTTGCTAATGCAGGTACACCTAGATCAGGTTGCACAGAAATAGGATAGGGGAGGATAAGGTAGGATAGGATAGGATAGGATAGGATAGGATAGGATAGGATAGGATAGGATAGGATAGAATAGAATAGAATAGAATAGAATAGAATAGAATAGAATAGAATAGAATAGATAGAATAGAATTGAATTGACCAGGTTGGAAGAGACCTTTGAGATCATCGAGTCCAACCTATCATCCAACACTATCTAATCAACTAAACCATGGCACCAAGCACCCCATCCAGTCTCTTCCCAAACACCTCCAGTGATGGTGACTCCATGCATCCAAGTGGGTTTTGGAAATCTCCAAAGAAGTGACTACATTCTAATTAGGAGAGGATTCACAATTCTTCCACCCTGATACTTCCTGAACTACCACCCTATGTGAAATCTACTACTGTAAATCAGAGTGCTCAGACAAACATTTGACATGAAATTTGCCACAGTGGGATAATCATTTTGCATCTTTTTAATAGATTTTAGCCAGTAGAGTGACTCAGTATGGATTCAACACTTGACATGACCTAGCTGTGATGATTTTGATCTATGAGGAACTGCCAAGTCCAATTTGCTACCTTGTGAAATCTCATCCTTCAATGAAATCAAGCATCCCAGCTTCATCAGAAACCTCAAACAAACTGGATGTCATTTTGACACCATTTCCTCTGCACGACCAGTGCTAATTGTTGCTGTTTTCTTCACGTTTCACATGCATGTGATTCACTGAGAAGCGCTGCCCACCCCAGAGACATTTTGACAGCAGTGACAATACTCTCCTTTTACTGAACATTCTTTGAGAAGGATCTCCAACAGGCAAGGACAGGATGTCACTCTTCAGTTGCCAATGCACGCACAGGCTGGTGTGTCGACAGACTGACCAGCGGTATTGCTGCAGTGACTCCTCTGAGTATTTCAGCACTTCAATCAACGACTCAGCTTTGCTCTGAAATCGGCAGCCAGTGCAGAGGCATTTCTGTTCTCGAACCACCACGTGTCACTTTTGCTTTCAGAAGAGACTGCAGTTATCCTTTCTTCAAAAAGTAAAACTTGTGACACCTTTCATAGGTTTGCTACTTCTCACAAACTGCTGCTCCATGCATGAAAGAGCAGTGTGAGAGAGCAAGGACAGAGATAAGACCTTTCCCCCACTCAGGCTGTGAATTTCCTCCCAACGTTTTTTTCTTTTCTTCCCCCCTCCCCCTAATCTTGCTTGCTGAGATAGGCACAGATGTAGCTACTTTCAGACAGAAAGGATGTATTATTGCAAAGCTATACAAGAGTATTACAAGGCTATCTTTTAAATGACAACAACCTTGATCCTCCAGCTCCAGCACTGGGGGAAAAGCTACATTATTAAACCAGATGAATTAAATTCACCCCAGTGCCATATGCTCATAAAAGTATCTGAACCACATTCGTTCCACATATGCTCCTCTTTGAAAGCGGGGGCTTGCTGTCTTACAGATGATTCCCCCTCTTGCTTTCACCCAAGAAGAGCTTTTCCAGAGAGTGGAAGAAGTAAAGGTAGTTTTGTGGAATAAATACTGCAATACATTTCAGCTAACTTCTCTAGCCCTGATACTACTGCAAAATAGTGATCCCATCCAGAACTGCTTTTACAGATGTTGCCTATCCAGAACTAGTTTTATGGATGTAACCAAGAAAAGTTACAGCGGAGCTTAACTTCAACAGCAGTTTCAACTGTAACAGATAAAGAGAGGAGCTCCAATCTCCCCAGTGCACTCAGCTTTACTTCCTTTTCCCATCCAAGTCCCCAGTGTTAGTGCAGCAGGCGATTGAGCAGCAGCCTCTAAGTCTGCATGCACCAAGATCGGTCCTTCTGCTGCCAGAGAAGCTTCAGATCCCTGCTACCTTTTATATTCAGCCATGGTAGTTCTCTCATAAACCAGTGTGTTGCCACTTCACTTCATTATCTTTTCTCATTCTTTGAGAAAAAGAAACTCTTCACCTTTCCCAAAACCAGAAAAAAAAAAAAACCACTTTTATTAACAGTTAAAAACAAATAGTTTTTGTCTGGGTTTTTTGTTGGTGTTGTTTGGAACTAGATGACCTCTCAGAAACAGCACAATGTCAAATAGTGGCTAGCTAAGCAGGCGAGAGACACTATAACTGCCCTACATCTCCATTCAGTGCTGATGTGAGTGCCCTTCCCCTTGAAACCTACAGAGGCAGACTGCTGAGATTTTTCTCCTGGGCAAAGCACTGAAGCTGATCTTAGCTCCAGGACTATTTTCTCCCCATCTCCTACTATGCCAGAAGTTAAGGCATACTGAGAAGTACATTGGTGATTTTCCTTACTCTGCTGGTCAAGCATGAAAGAGCCTCTAGGTTCAGTAAAAGCTAAGGTAGTTTTAGGACACAGATCAGGCTGCCTTGGTCTCACCACAAACTTCCAGTGGTTCTTACCTGATGGAGCCCCATATAACAACGCGTATGTTAAGTCTAGTATGTATGTACTGGCCTTAACACCAGACTCAGTGGAGGTACTGCTAGAAGCAGTCTCATACAGGGCACTTACCTCTGCCAGTAGCTTGATGCAGGGCAGATCCAGAAAGAGGTGGTCTGTACAACAGCTTCATATCAACAGTCACCAGCAGCAAATCCCATCCATGCTGCTGGTAGGTGCTATGGCATGGCCTGTGGAGCCTGAGGGTTTACTTTCACTGCTGGAGATGGGCACAACCAGTGGCTCACTATTCTCTCTACAGGGTCTTTCATCAGGATGTGCCCACCCCAACCAAGTTTTCCCAGGGCGGGTGTTACAATACAATACAATGCAATAAACCAGGTTGGAAGAGACCTTTAAGATCATCGTGTCCAACCCCATCAACCAATCCAACCCACCTAAACAACTAGACCATGGCACCAAGCACCCCAGCAAGTCTCCTCCTGAACACCTCCAATGATGGTGACTCCACCACCTCCCCGGGCAGTCCATTCCAATGGGCACTCTCTGTATAGAACTTCTTCCTAAAATCCAGTCTAAACCTCCCCTGGCGCAGCCTGAGACTGTGTCCTCTTGTTCTGGTGCTGGCTGCCTGGGAGAAGAGACCAACCTCCACCTGTCCACAACCTCCCTTCAGGTAGTTGTAGAGAGCAATAAGGTCACCCCTGAGTCTCCTCCTCTCCAGGCTAAGCAACCCCAGCTCCCTCAGCCTTTCCTCGTAGGGCTTGTGCTCCAAACCCCTCACCAACTTCATTGCCCTTCTCTGCACATCTTCCAGCAAGTCAACATCCTTCCTAAACTGAGGGGCCCAGAACTGGACACAGGACTCAAGGTGTTGAAATCTCCCATGACAGCAACTGGCATAATGAGCACACTTCCCTTACACAGCATATTTTGTGGCCTCAGGATAATTGTCTGGCTAGGTCAATGGAGACAGGCTGGCCAGATGTGGAGGGGAGGTCCACAAAGAGACAGCAGATAAAGGACTTCTTGGTTGCTCAACTGCTGCTCCTGAGACACTCCATATAAGGCAGTGAGGTACCACAATATAGAAGAAATTGTTTTCTTCTTCCCTGACCTACACATCCAATAGTGACAGGGAATCTGGCCACCATCTTTCACGGGAAGTAATCAACCGCTAGGAAATGAATTCTTCAAAGTAACTCTGAAAGCTTCAACCAAACTGCCTAAGATTTCTTTCTAAAAACTGCTGGTGTGGAACCAGTTAAGGGATCAGAAACCCTTGAAAGTCCCCTTGATGTCAGTGGGAGTTCTGAATTTAGTACTGGGGCCGGGACTTCATTGTTTGTAAGATGGATTTAAAAGAGTAAGAAAGTACAGAGATTATCATTAAGTGATCATTGAGAAAATCATAGCAAGCGTTTCTCACCTATGTGTATTAACTGCAATAATTCTAACCACCCTCATGGTAAAGAAAAAGAACATTTATGTAATGCTCTCACTAATTTCCCCCTGCACATGCAAATAAAAAGCAATTGAAGGCTACTACAATAGTAACAAATACCTAACCGACAGATGTCAAAGGCTGTAATATTATCACCTTAGTTTTGGAAACCTTTTACCTAACTTGCATAATTTAAGTATTTACAAAATATAAAGGTTCTTGTCTTATCAAAAATAGGTCTTTGCACATTTAAACAATAGAAAACACTTTTTAAGCCAGGCATCAAATCATTGCATAAAAATAAACAACCCTTCGCAGATGCAAAATAAAATTAAACCAATGTATGGAGGGGGAGAAAATATCATCAATTACAGTTTAAAGATTTTAGTGGTGTGAGCCAATCCATAAATTACATTGTGCATTCAACTTCCTTTAGGATGCAACCTAATGAAAAGTTATAGCTGCTGCTTCTACAAGGGAAAGCAGTGTTTAAAAAAATATCTTTTGCTTCATGGCAGATTTCTTTGGGCTTAATCTTGCATGGCTAACTGTGAAAATGATTGTGAATGACCAGCCAGATGGTTGAATGTGGCAGGTCACTACATACAGTCCGAGAGCAGGGTGACAACCGGCTGACTCACAAATCGTGTGTTCGAACGGTGAGGAAATGCCTGCAAAGGATTTTATTTCCTTTCAATGCCAAACGGCATTTTCTGTCCCTCCTCAGGTCTGTCCTTTGTGCATTTGAAAGACAATCTATAAAATGCTGAGGCTATTCACGTTCATCAAGCTGTGCTCCAGCCCCTCTGCTGCGGACACAGCTTGCTCCACGTTGACGGACCGAGCCAGGCAGTGCCCAGCTCTCAGCAGTCATACATGCTCCTCAGCACCAGATGCTTTGCTGCATATAATGCAGAAGATGGCTTTCCAAACAATTGCAAAGCAAATGCTTCACGGTCAACAGCAGAACATTTCCCATGATGTTTCTTTTTTCCTAAAGCCTGCAGAAATTAACCATCACGGGGATTCATCTAGTTCCAGTTTTAAAAACATGGACATAAGGATTATATCTAATGTGTCTTAGGCACCCTCTTAACTCTTCAGTCTCTGGCTAATGAGATCTTGGGCTTTTTCCACTGTAGTTACTAATCATGTAGATCTTCAAAATGTTGTGGCTATTAAAGACTTGGAAAGTTTAGTGTCCGTCCCTGCTCGTTGAGTCACACATTCAAATGTGTCAGCATGAGTTCTTTTCTGTTGCTGTAGCCGCTCCTGCATAGCAGGCTGCTGTTCAGACAGTTGCTTTTTCATACACTACTTGTTTGGCCTACCCACTGTCTGGCAATACCCTGAGGCCAAGCCCCCTGCGGTGCCATGCGGTAAGAGCAATCGCTGCCTCTGCAGAAGTGTGTGGTACAATACAATACAATACAATAACCAGGTTGGAAGAGACCTTCAAGATCAATGCGTCCAACCTATCAACCAATCCAACCCACCTAAACAACTAAACCATGGCACCAAGCACCCCATCAAGTCTCCTCCTGAACACCTCCAATGAAGGTAACTCCACCCAAACAGTGCAGGCCATGGTTTGGCCATGGTTTCTGTGCTTGTCTTACTTGCAGGTGTGTACGTCGGTCATGGTCTCGCACCTCCGGCAGCGCACGTAGCAGCACCAGACGAACTTGCACTCACACCTCTCCACGTGCCTGACAACATGGGTGTTGTACCCACGCCCACAGCACAGGAGGTTGCAGCCATCGGGTCCCTCTGAGGTGCGGTTGCATTCCCTTCCCTGGGTGCCAGGGATCCCCAGTTTTTGGTCTTCGACGCAGTAATTGGGCGATTTGTTCACATACAGCAAGTCTTCTTTCCCGATGGGAATTTTCTCTGGCTTTTCTCTTTCCTGCGGAGCTTTTTTTTCAGTTTGTCTGATATTTGTATGCTGTTTTCATACTTCTCCTTTAAAAAACGGCCAATCTTCTCAAAGGAGGACATTGTCTTCCAGCAAGTTTTCACAGCACAGGACCCAGAAACACCGTGACAGCGGCAATCCACCGACATCAGCTTTGCTACAGCCTGAAAGCAAGGGGAGAATGACATTTGGATGTTGTCTTTCATTCATTAGGAATACTGCCTGGAATCAGTAACACAGAGAACTTGAAGTATTTGATACTGCAGCTGACATTTCCATTTCAGTGATCGAGAAGTCAGAGCAGAAGAGGATATATGTGTGGGGCCTACACGAAAGGTGAGAATAGAATAGAATAGAATAGAATAGAATAGAATAGAATAGAAGAATAGAATAGAATAGAATAGAATAGAATAGAATAGACCAGACCAGGTTGGAAGAGGCCTTCAAGATCATCATGTCCAACCTATCATCCAACACCACCCAATCAACTAAACCATGGAACAAGCATCCCATCCAGTCTCCTCCTGAACACCTCCAGTGATGGTGACTCCACCGCCAACTCGGGCAGCCCATTCCAATGGGCAATCACTCTCTCTATGAAGAACTTCTTCCTAACCTCCAGCCTAAACCTCCCCTGGTGCAGCTTGAGACTGTGTCCTCTTGTTCTGGTGTTGCTGCCTGGGAGAAGAGACCAACCTCTGCCTGGCTACAACCTCCCTTCAGGTAGATGTAGAGAGCAACGAGGTCACCCCTCAGTCTCCTCTTCTCCCAGCTAAGCAACCCCAGCTCCCTCAGCCTCTCCTCATAGGGCTTGTGTTCCAAACCCCTCACCAACTTTGTTGCCCTTCTCTGGACACGTTCCAGCAAGTCAACATCCTTCCTAAACTGAGGGGCCCAGAACTGGACACAGGACTCAAGGTGTGGCCTAACCAGGACACAATACAATACAATACAATACAACACAATACACCACCAGGTTGGAAGAGACCTTCAAGATCATCGCGTCCAACCTATCAACCAATCCAACCCACCTAAATACAATACAATACAAACAACCCACCTAAACAACTAAACCGTGGCACCAAGCACCCCATCAAGCCTCTTCCTGAACATCTCCAATGATGGTGACTCCACCACCTCCACAGGCAGTCAATTCCAATGGGCAATCACTCTCTCTGTATAGAACTTCTTCCTAACATCCAGCCTAAATCTCCCCTGGCGCAGCTGAGACTGTGTCCTCTTGTTCTGGTACTGGCTGCCTGGGAGAAGAGACCAACCTCTGCCTGTCTACAACCCCCCTTCAGCTAGTTGTAGAGAGCAATAAGGTCACCCCTCAGTCTCCTCTTCTCCCGGCTAAGCAACCCCAGATCCCTCAGCCTCTCCTCATAGGGCTGTGTTCCAAACCCCTCACCAACTTTGTTGCCCTTCTCTGGACATGCTCCAGCAAGTCAACATCCTTCCTAAACTGAGGGGCCCAGAACTGGACACTACTCAAGGTGCGGCCTAACCAGTGCAGTATACAGGGGCAGAATGACCTCTCTGCTCCTGCTGGCCACACTGTTCCTGATGCAGGCCAGGATGCCATTGGCCTGCTTGGCTGCCTGGGCACACTGCAGGCTCATGTTCAGCCTACCATCGACCAGAACCCCTAGGTCCCTCTCTGCCCGGCCACTCTCCAGCCACTCTGACCCCAGCCTGTAGCACTGCATGGGGTTGTTGTGGCCAATGTGCAGAACCTGGCACTTGGATGTCTTAAATCTCATGCCTCAGGCTGCGCCAGGGCAGGTTTAGGCTGGATGTTAGGAAGAAGTTCTATACAGAGAGAATGATTGCCCATTGGAATGGGCTGCCCAGGGAGGTGGTGGAGTCACCGTCATTGGTGGTGTTCAGGAGGAGACTTGATGGGGTGCTTGGTGCCATGGTCTAGTTGTTTGGTGGGTTGGATTGGTTGATGGGTTGGACGTGATGATCTTGAAGGTCTCTTCCAACCTGGTTTATTGTATTGTATTCTATTGTATACTCTCTGGAGCCATCCTGTAGACTCATGCAGGCTGCTTGTTAAGTGTGTGGAAAACTGTTGTCACCTTATTCCATGTTACTATCCTTTCCCTCATATTTAGTTCCCACGGTCAAGGCAATGGAGAAATGTAGCAGAAATTGTGAATTGTAAATTAACTAATGGTAAGTTTCTTTTGAAAATTCTCATGGAGCAAGGACAATACAGATTCAAATCATTCCTCTGAGGAGTCACTGCTATTTCCCACTGTATTGTTTTAAGCTGACTGTCCCCACCAGAGGGGATGAGGGACAGGGATGCCCCATGGTACAGAGCACCAGAGCAAGCTGGATCGTATATTCTACACGATGGTCACATTACATTAGGGAGGTGGTGGAGTCACCATCATCACTGGAGGTGTTTAGGAAGAGACTGGATGGGGTGCTTGGTGCCATGGTTTAGTTGGTTAGATAGTGTTGGGTGATAGGTTGGACTCAATGATCTCAAAGGTCTTTTCCAACCTGGTTAATTCTATTATAGTCTAGTCTAATCTAGTCTAGTCTAGTCTACAGAAACTGAAGGGTTATGCTTAACTTTACTTCAGCTAATACTGCTGCTAGAAATCCCAAGCACCAACAGTAAGTATGCTCTTTCAGTCTGGACAGTAGTCAAATATTTGCTTTATCCTGCAGTTTACCATAAAGCTACAAAGCATCTATGCACGGAAGCTGACTAAATACTTTGCATATTTTCTTCCAAGATAACGAACAACTATGCCATTGATACAACAGCAGTGAAATGAGGCCTTCTGGCCTTACAGGCTTGCAGCTCATGCTTCTTGTTTACAAAACACCAGTGTCTTGGAAAAGGAAGGAGTGTATGTACGGTGTGCCACAAATAAGCACAGGACAGCATACTCTGAGAGCTTGTTGGAGAGCTCAGTATGGTGAAAAGCCTGAAAGCCCAAAAGGTCCTAAAGCCTAATGGATCCTGTGGGGCCAGATTCTACCATATTTCTGAGACTACAACTGGTGGTGTAGCTGGGGGTTGTAGCTGGGGTTGTTTAGCCTGGAGAAGAGGAGGCTCAGGGGAGACGTTATTGCTCTCTACAACTATCTGAAAAGAGGTTGTAGACAGGTGGGGGTTGGTCTCTTCTCCCAGGCAACCAGCAACAGATCAAGATGACACAGTCTCAAGCTTTGCCAGGGGAAGTTTAGGCTCGAGGTGAGGAGAAGGAGGAGAAAGTTCTTCCCAGAAAGAGTAATTGGCCATTGGAGTGTGCTGCCCAGGGAGGTGGTGGAGTCACCATCCCTGGAGGTGTTAGAAAAAAGGATTGGATGTGGCACTTGAAGCCATGGTTTAGTTAGTCATGAGGTGTTAGGTATTAGACAATACAATGGTCTTGATGATCTCTGAGGTCTTTTCCAGCCTGGGTGATTCTATTATTCAATTGTTTCTACAATTTCTACAACTGGCTTCATGAATTTTTGTATAATAAGAGGTACAACTCAGCAGGACTAGTAATAGGAGATACTGCAGCTGCATGACATTAACAGTTGCATGAGGTGGAATCAAACATACTTTAGTGCATATAATTGAATCTAATGTAGTTTGGTTCCTGTGAAAAATACTGTTTATGGAAAATGAAGACTTGCTTAACCACATCCTCCAACCCCTTGTAGGTTTAGCTCAGTGTTTGAAAATCCATCATCTTTGACTGAATGCATTCTTCCCCTTTGCCAGTCAGTCTTCCCTCCATGACAGAGTTGGCTCATCTGTGTAACCACTATGGATAAGATCAGAGAACTGACCCAACTTCAAAGAAAGCAACACCAAAAGAAAAAAGTTTCTCTTCTAGTCTCTGTGTGTGTGTGTTTTAAAAGCTGAATGGTTCCTTGGTACAGTTCACAGTATAAGACGCCAGACAGTTGTACTGACACACCTGAAGCAATGAGTGATGAGCACAAAGATGGTACAGGAAAGGACAGCAAACTCCTGCTGCTGGTAACACAAAGCTAAAAGCAGACAAGATTATGGTACAGGTCATCTTGAGTGCGATCACACAGCACTTACAGGATGGCCAAGGGATCAGGTCCAGCCAGCATGGCTTTAGGAAGGGCAGGTCCTGCCTGACCAACCTGATCTCCTTCTATGATCAGGTGACCGCCTGGCAGATGTGGGGAGGCCTGTGGATGTAGTTTACCTGGACTTCAGCAAGGCCTTTGACGCCGTCCCCCACAGCAAACTCCTGGCCAAGCTGGCAGCCCATGGCTTGGACAGGAGCACACTGTGCTGGGTTAGGAACTGGCTGGAGGGCCGAGCCCAGAGAGTGGTGGTGATGGTGGCCACATCCAGCTGGCGGCCAGGCAATAGTGGTGTGCCCCAGGGATCAGTGCTGGGCCCCATGCTCTTCAACATCTTTATTGATGATCTGGATGAGGGCATTGAGTCCATCATCAGTAAATTTGCAGATGACACCAAGCTGGGGGCAGGAGTTGATCTGCTGGAGGGCAGAGAGGCTTTGTAGAGGGACCTTGACAGGCTGGACAGATGGGCAGAATCCAAGGGCATGAGATTGAACACATCCAAGTGCCAGGTTCTGCACATTGGCCACAACAACACCATGCAGTGCTACAGGCTGGGGTCAGAGTGGCTGGAGAGTGGCCAGGCAGAGAGGGACCTGGGGGTACTGGTTGATGGGAAGCTGAACAGGAGCCTGCAGTGTGCCCAGGCAGCCAGGAGGGCCAAGGGAATCCTGGCCTGCATCAGGAACAGTGTGGCCAGCAGGAGCAGGGAGGTCATTCTGCCCCTGTATACTGCACTGGTTAGGCCACACCTTGAGTCCTGTGTCCAGTTCTGGGCCCCTCAGTTTAGGAAGGATGTTGACTTTGTGGAACGTGTCCAGAGAAGGGCAAAAAAGCTGGGGAGGGGTTTGGAAGACAAGCCCTATGAGGAGAGGCTGAGGGAGCTGGGGTTGCTTAGCCTGGAGAAGAGGAGACTCAGGGGAGACCTTCTGCTCTATAAACTAGCTGAAGGGAGGTTGTAGCCAGGCAGGGTTGTCTCTTCTCCCAGGCAACCAGTACAGAACAGAGGACACAGTCTCAGGCTGTGCCAGGGGAAGTTAGGCTGGAGTTAGGAAGAAGTTCTATACAGAGAGAGTGATTGGCCATTGGAATGGGCTGCCAAGGAGAGGTGTGGAGTCCACCTCATTGGAGGTGTTCAGGAGGAGACTTAATGGGGGGCTGGGCCATGTTTAGTGGTTTAGGGGGTCAGATTGGTGATGGGTTGGATTAGGTGATCTTGAAGGTCTCTTCCAACCTGTCTATTCTTTATATTCTATTCTATTCTATTCTATTCTATTCTATTCTATTCTATTCTATTCTAAAGAGAACAGAGTATCAAAGAGAAGCTCTGTGTTACTGCCATCTAAACACAGAAGTCACATATTTATTGCTGTTTGAAGTTCCCCTGGATCTTTGCAGTCTTTACCCCTACACTTCCACTGTCACCCTAATACAAGAAAACACCACTCTTTAGTGACAAACAGAGGTATTAAAATAAAAATTGGTACCCGTACTCTATATTAAAAATAATGAAATTGAGAGAGTTAATTTTAATGATGATTATCTCCTCCCTTAATTATGTCTCTCAAGAAATGTGATGACCCTTTGTTATTTCCCTAAGGAATTAATCACGCAATGTTCTGTTCCTGTTATTAGCATCCACTACTACCCAACACCAACCACCTTTTCTTGCAAACTGTGAAAAGTAGTGTAAAATAAAATAGTTTGCAATGATCCCACCACACCTCTTATGATGGCTCACTATAGCTAATCCCCACCTATGCCAGATAAGAAAGCCTTGTTTTGGTAAAACCCATGGATGCTGCTTCTGGCTTACAGGAAATTACTGAGTTACAATGGAGTCCATCAAGACGTGTAGTCAAAACAAGAGGGCCTCCATTTCTTTTCCTTAGTCACTGAGCAAAGCAGATTTAATGTATCATGGGGCCAGAGAGAGCCATTAAACATTAAAAACTCCCAGGTAAAGCATAGAAGGCAATTTTAAAGAAGAACCAGAACCCAGGTCTGCCATTCCAGATGTAAGCCCCAAGCACTGTAGTACAGACTCATATCTCCCTGTATTGGTTGCTCCTACCAGAGAAGGAGTGTCCAGAGAAGGGCAACAAAGCTGAGGAGGGATTTGGAGCACAAGTCCTGTGAGGAGAGGCTGAGGGAGCTGGGGTGCTTAGCCTGCAGAAGAGGAGGCTCAGGGGAGGCCTCATTGCTATCTACAACTACCTGAAGGGAGGTTGTAGACAGGTGGGGGTTGGTCTCTTCTCCCAAGCAACCAGCACCAGAATGAGAGGACACAGTCTCAAGCTGCGCCAGGGGAGGTTTAGGCTGGATGTTAGGAAGAAGTTCTTCATAGAAAGAGTGATTGTCCATTGGAATGTGCTGCCCAGGGAGGTGGTGGAGTCACCATCACTGGAGGTATTTAGGAAGAGACTGGATGGGGTGCTTGGTGCCATGGTTTAGTTGATTGGGTGGTGTTGGATGATAGGTTGGACTCGATGATCTCAAAGGTTTCTTCCAACCTGGTTAATTCAATTCTATTCTATTCTATTCTATTCTATTCTATTCTATTCTATTCTATTCTATTCTATTCTATGCTATTCCCATTTATTATTCTTTGCAGAACTGGACAAAAGGACCCAGTGCCACACACCCACACACACATATTTCCTCTTCAGCTGTGGATTGAAGTCCTTTGGACTGAAGAAGAGCTACCCAAAGCCACTTTCTTCTCACTTCTCTGAGGAGTACCCTAACATGTGGACTCCTTTAAAAGGAGAGGCATAATTTTCATCCCATCTGTTACAGGAATGATTTTTGATTTCTGCTCTTGGCTGTGGACCCCAGACTGTGGATGGGTAACAACGCCTCATGACCAGTCTGCCTGCTCATTCAGTATCAGAGAGAATTAAAAATGCAGATAGGATAATAACAGAACAATCAGTGAAAAACCTGCTAATGTACTATGCCAGTGCCAAGACTATTAGACGATACATCGTATCAGATATCTACTTAAGTCTGATCAGCACTCCAGATCTAATTCTTGTGGATTCTATTTTGACCTGTGGAGTTCAGTTAGTTAAAACCAGCTCTTATTCTGAGTTTGTACAAGTTTGCTTTGGCAGTGTTAGCACTGCTCTTGTGTTGCCCTCACCTGTACCTACAGTCAAGGACAGGCCTTGACTGATTGATGCCATTTTGTCAATGAAGGAAGGCAAACAAGCAATTGCAGCCATTTCTGAGTGATGACACATACCTGCCTCCCAGCCTCATTGTTGTGCAGGTTCATCGCTGTCAGGCCACTCCTGCTCTTGCCCGTTAGGTTCTTCATGGGCACATCCAGGAACTTTCTGCTGAATGACATTCCGTAGTGGATATCATCTGAGCAGCCACCCCAGTGCCAGCCCTCACTGGCCGAGCCCCCATGCCGCAGGTTCATGTCACAGGAGCACTCAGTCATGTTTCCAGCACTGCACGATCGAGTCACCGAATGTACGAGGCCCGCCGACGTCACTGCATGTATGAATGCTGTCTCCTTTGTGCCTGCAAAGCAAGGCATGAGGATGTTACTTCGCTACTCCACTGATTACCTTCCTGGTGTAGGTGTAGGTTTTACATCTAGGATATTATTAGAAGGGAACAAGTTTAAAGTTATCAGAGCTTGGGCTGTAGAGTTAACTTGTTTAAAGCAGTAGACAGTAGGCTGAACATGAGCCTGCAGTGTGCCCAGGCAGCCAGGAGGGCCAATGGCATCCTGGCCTGTATCAGGAACAGTGTGGCCAGCAGGAGCAGGGAGGTCATTCTGCCCCTGTACACTGCACTGGTTAGGCCACACCTTGAGTCCTGTGTCCAGTTCTGGGCCCCTCAGTTTAGGAAGGATGTTGACTTGCTGGAAGGTGTCCAGAGAAGGGCAATAAAGTTGGTGTGGGGTTTGGAACACAAGCCCTATGAGGAGAGGCTGAGGGAGCTGGGGTTGCTTAGCCTGCAGAAGAGGAGGCTCAGGAGAGACCTTATTGCTGTCTACAACTACCTGAAGGGAAGTTGTAGACAGGTGGGGCTGGTCTCATCTCCCAGGCAACCAGCATCAGAACAAGAGGACACAGTCTCAAGCTGCACCAGGGGAGGTTTAGGCTGGATGTTAGGAAGAAATTCTTCATAGAGGGAGTGATTGCACATTGGAATGGGCTGCCCAGGGAAGTGGTGGAGTTGCCATCATTGGGGATGTTTAGGAGGAGACTTGGTGGGGTGCTTGGTGCCATGGTTTAGTTGATTACATGGTGTTGGATGATGGGTTGGACATGATGATCTCGAAGGTCTCTTCCAACCTGGTTAATTCTATTCTATTCTATTCTATTCTATTCTATTCTATTCTATTCTATTCTATTTTAAAAAAAGACTTCAGGATCTCTTCATATGACCATGCTACTAGTGGTGCTGTTTCTGGCTGCTGGTACCATGCGATTGTTGGTAACTCCTTTCTAAATCTGGCTGGGAACTACATCACAGAAACGTTAAAGCTAGTTAAGTTTTAATAATAAATAAAAAAGTCAAACCCACAACAAACAGCACCCCAAGCCCCTTACTGCCCACTCTGCTTTTCACTATTCATATTGATATGAAGAAGAAATGGTTAGTTCATATCTTGGAGGAGGAGGAACTATCACAATCCTGGGTTACTTTGGTATAGGGCCAGAACCTACACCATGGTAAATTTAGCAAACATTGAGGCTGTTCTAGTTCATAAAGGTTGCAAACAGCCCCAAGAATCTTAAACCAAGCATGAGGATGTGCTTTTCCTAGTTTAAGCTGTCCATGGGAAAGACAGCAGAGTAAAAAGCCTTTAACTGTTATTTTATATATATATATATAATATATAAATATATACATATATATATATATATATATATATATACACATGCCTGGGCCTCTTAAGCCAGTCTTGTTCTGAGACTTCTGGCATAATATGGTACAGATCTTTAAACTGTGTTAAGCAAGGTATGTGCTTCTAAGCAAACTGAAAATCAAGGATTGGTCATTAACATCAGCCAAACCTTTACTTGACTAATTTTCACTGTTTCAAAACCAATTTGTTATTTGCAGTCTGCCAAGTGTCTGCTCATGGGCAGCATAGTTCCTGTTTGTTTCTCACATTTGTATTAGTCTGTGGTGTTAGATCTATCATAAAATGCTCCACAGGACATAGTGAAGCTTGGAGGTTACCATAGCCACTCACTTCTGAGTCTGCAAGAGCAGTCCTTTGCATTGGACAGGAGTAACATGTAATATGTATGGCTATGTACAACATGATAAAATACTGCCTGGTATTTTCCTTTTCCTTTGTGGAATATGCATCACATTTTATTGCTCATTCTATTTTATTGCTCATGTGTTTTCATGATTAATGTTAGGAGTTTTTCAGCTTTGCATTGTAGTATAATGTGAAAGTTGCACAAACACAAAATGAAGTACTACAATACTTAAGTTCACATCCATGGCCACACCAAAATTATCGACCAGGATGCTCAAAAGAAACTTGCAGGATCAAGACCTTTGATACTGCCATTTGATACAAACAAACTGTCACTGCTTCAGTGTGAATTTCAGCATTTCCAGTATTAGTTCACACAAGGAAAGCAGCTTTGGTCTCACTCGCTGAGCAGTGTCACCTAATTGAGCACATATGATGCATTTTAAAGCACTCTGTATTGCATACGGTGATGTGAACAGATTTCTACCTGTAATCAAGTGACCTTTTCGAAATATTATGTGTCATTACTGCACTCATTTAGTATTTATGACATAAAGGGACAAAACCAACTTCGGTCTAAGAATAACAACATTTCAACAGAGTTAAGTGGATCTAGTTAAAGACACTGTCATCCGCGGGCGTAAGACGTAAAAAAATTACAATAAGCAACAGCAATTTTGGAAAGACAAAAGCAGGTTTTGTCTGCCTGGAGCATTTCTTCTACCTGTGCTCCCCTCCAGAGGCGAATGGGGTAACCGCCTGCGGCGACCGCACTCTGCCGGCCGGTCCCTGCGCCCGCTCCACCGCCGCCCCGGCCCCCGCCGCCAGACCCGCGGGACCCCTTGCCCCGACGGTGGGAAGTCTCTCCCTCCACCGACGTCGAGCGCACACGAGGGCCGGCGGTCCCCGTCGGGGCGGACACTCACCGCTGCTGAGCTGGTGCCCGAAGGCGGCGGCGGCGGGAACAGAGGCGGCGGGAACGGAGGCGGCGGCTCCCGCGGCGGGCGGAGGGCAGCGGGCGGCAGTCCCAGCGCTCGTGTCGGAACTGGCTGCGGCACTCCTGGAGGCCCAGACGCGCTCCCTCCCGGATGGCGGGCACCAGCTCCGGCTTCTGCTTGCACAGGTCCTGCTGCCGGCGGCTCAGCGGCGGGCTGGCGCAGCCCGGTTTCTCCGTCCCGCCGGCGGCGGCGATGCCCAGCCACCTGCAGAAGCAGCACCCCCGTCAGCGCCGGGCCCAGGCAGCACCAGGGGACGAACGCTGCGCAGCCCTCCCTCCCCCGCCCGGCTACTCACATCCAGGTGCTGGCCGCGGCGGCGGGGCAGAGGGCGAGCAGTAGCGCTGCCCGCAATAGGCACGCTGCGAGAGGCACCCGGCGCCCCATGCCCGCCACATCGAGCCCCGCCGCTCTGCCGCTGCCCGGCCCCTGGGGCAAGAGAGACCGAGGAGGACGGCGGCCAGTAACGTCCCCCTACTCGATTCTCTTCTTCTCGGGAGGTACGGGGCAGCTGGCAAGGGAAGCCTAGGCAGTCGGAGGGTCCTCTCGGGGCAAAGGGGGATGGCGATGAGGGCAGCAGGAAGGGAGGCATTGGTATCACTTGATTCCCTTCAAGGTGAGAAAGTTGAGTTTGATGTTTCTCCGACTCCGTCCCGTGTTCTGCCTACCGCTGCCGCGCATTGGCCGGCCGAGGGCCGGGGCGGGCCGGGGCGGGGCGCGGTGGGGGCTTCGCACAGCTCCGCTCTGCTCCGCTCTATTCCGCACAGCACAGCACCGACCATACCGCACCGCGTTTCACCGCACCTCTCCGCCGTGTTCTGGCTGGCAGCAGTGCGACTGCTCGGCAGCCTCCCTGCGGTCCTGCACCTGTCCTCTGGGATGGGAAGAGCTGGGAGCGGCTGCGAGGGGTGCTGGCGGGGTCCGGGGCAGACACAGTGGGACTACAAGCAGTGGAACCTGCAGGTCTGTAGTGATTACATCCACAGAAAGAAGAGAAGGTTCAAGATAGTGAGTGATGTTACTAAATCTAATGCTTTAGCAGTGTTAACTAACTGACTTCAGAGCCAGCGCCAGTATTCCAGGATTAGTTGGCTCCTGTTAACTTCAGTGAGCCAGTCTTATCAACTACTACCTCAATAATTTTTAGTTGCTCCATTTAAACATTAAAAGACAGTGAGTCTGCTAGCACCTGGTGAAGAGCTGGTGCTGGCACTCTGGACTCTCAGATCTTCTTTGATCACAGCATATTGCCACTTCCTTCTGTGGAAGTCAAACACCTGCACTAAAGAAAAAAAGAAAAGAAAAGAAAAGAAACAACAAATGAGGATAAAATGCCAGCTCTGTAAAGACTTTGATTTGACACAGTTGTAAATTAGCAAAATACCTCTTGTTGACTGACAACAGCTCGAAGTGAAGGGTGCAATAAATCATCTCACATGACACATGTACACTTTTAAGAGTACTGGCTGAGAAATAATCACGTAAATGTGGTGATCCCCTGTCTGAGATATTCCAAGAATACAGGCTGTGATACATTTAGATCTATAAAATTATATCTCCCTCCTGCTTTGTGCTCATTTCCTGCTCTTAAATGGTCTCCAAAGCATTGTCAGTTCTGGGCAGATGCCAGATGATCCCCAAGCTATTTAAACCTTCTGATATGGCATGTTTTCTCTGTTCTGAATTTTAGTCTGGAGAACATCTGCTTGGGGTTGGGGAGGAGCTTAATCCAGAGTGAGGTAAACGGATGGGGGATGACATCGGAACACAGGGAATCAGCAATGAAACAGGCCTAAACCAGCCAAAACTGTGTGGGCTGTATCAGAGAGTTATCTAACTATTCCAGAACCCATGGATCATTTTATCTTCGTTGCTGTTCCTGGCTCCACCTACTGAAGTTAATTCAAAGCTCTGGTCTAGTAGCCATGTGTTTCTTATGTGCTTCTCGATCTGCTATCACCAACCCTGAAATGACATTGTCCTGACAGATCTTTTTACAGGACTTTTTTCTTTTCCCTTCTATTGTTTGTTGAGGGTTTATTTAATTAATTAATTAATTGAAAATTTTTAAAAAATTAGTATGGAACTTTTGGTCCTAAATTGCTCTATGTGAATTTTTCTCTAGAAGCTGCAGAATCCTACCTGCTGATAACAATGTAAGACTTAAATTAGAGAAATATTGATTAAAAAAAAAATCCAATGTCATTTGTGGCATATTTTATATCTGATACCATAAATAAGTTACCTCTCTGTTGGGTCCCCATATTATGCAATGTGATTTTTATTTTCTACATTTTTGCTACAATGCCCACTAAGTAGTAAAGGAAACTCTTTGATCTTACACAGTCATGCAAAGTGAAACAGTTGCAATTTGAAGGTCTGATGCTAAAAAAAATAATATATATATATATATAAATTGCAAGTGACTTCTTGACAGCATCCAGTTTAATCTCTAGCTGTGACTGAAAATAAAACACATTTTTCCATGGGCACTTGATTTAAAGACGTTTGAATGTACTTGTGTCCTAATCCCTCATTCGCCTCCTTCCCATCTGTTTCCCTCAGAACCACTCCCCCATTGCCCATATGCTTCCTTTCTGGCTGTTGCAGCCTGGTTCCCCACCAGACCCCCCACCTTCTGCCCTCTACCTGCTTCTCAGCTCCCTGCCAGCCATTTACACAATCTCTTTTCTTTGTTTCCTCCAGCAATTCTCTCCTCTGGGCAAAAGCAGAACATACAGGACTTTTTCTATTAGTCTAGACCTCCGTGGCTACATATAGGTTCACTGGCTGCGAGGGAGGGAAGGTCAAATGAATTATTTTGTAAGCTATGTGCTTTGCAAATCTGCAGCTTGGACATACTTTTCTAATCTACCAAAACTTACTTGAATTTGCCAAATATTTTTGAAGTTTGAAATTCTAATTCGCTGGTACCTCAGAGGCCTCTATGCTGGAAGACCATTCGCACCATGACGGGCAGCAACATGAGCGTGATGCAGGAACCATGAACCAGAATAGAAGCCCAGGTCAAGTGCCAAACCTCAATAATCAAAATTTACTGTAATCAACAAAGACAAATTAATCTTACTCTTGTTTTACTTTCTCTGGTTAAGGTGGGGCTTGCTCTCATTTTTCTGTTTCAAAACCAAGAAAATAAGCTGTCATTAAAAAGAAAAAGTCTAAGGCAAGTGGTATGTCCTGAATGAATATTTACTAATTTGTTGTTTAATGATGACTAATGTGATCTTGGCAGAGCCAATTTTTATATGTGTATATATATATATATATAATATATATATGATTCATTGTTAGAAGAGGAAAAACACTCTGTGGTGCAAAACCTGTGTGAAGAAGCAGATCACTTGACAGATAATATGTTTCAGACATAGACCAATTATCTTTTTAAAAGCTAGTGGCCAGTGTTCTCATTCTAGCCAAGAACTGCCATCTTATTTACTAGATGTAACAGTGTTACTTTCTTCTAAACAAGGAACCGCTTTTGAAAGCTTCTTTCAACCTGTTTCCTTCTTGCAGAACTTCTGATACCCAGCAGACACACAAATACAGCACAGCAGGCTGCATTATTCCACCCCTAAGCATGGGCCCTATTGAGCAAGGAGTGAGTTATCTCCTTTTCCTAAAAAAAATGAGCAGAGAGAAACCTGCCATTCAAACAGAAAAATCTCCCATATTCTCTAAATCAGGATGTCCCTTCAGCTAAGAAATGTGTCATATGTGATGACCAAGCATGACTTGTGTGCTTCTAATGCAACAAATGTGCTTTCAACACACCTCAGTGCTGGCTGCATGATGGCTTCCATTACTCCTGAGCGCTGTGGCCATGATGAGACTTTGCATTGGAGAAACTGCAGCTGTGTCAGCATTAGGTGGTGTTATCAAAATTTGTACGTGTTGGCTGTGACAAACTCTTCTGGGAAAGGCTATTTCCAGAAGTCAGGTGCCAGCAGAGCTTTGAGGTGAGTGCAACAGTGACTGAGCCCCTGTGAGTAGCTGTGAACTCACAGCTCACCTGAGTCACATCATTTGGGGCACTAGCCTGATAATGTATCAGTATTTCAGTTCTCTCCGCCCAGCTCTGCACATCACCAGAGTTACTGGGAACTGATAGAATGATATTGTAGAGGCTAAAACCCGAGCTCACACCTTGTGAGGCCTGACCCAGCTCAGCTACCCTGTGCCTCTTTTCTCTGCCCCGCTCTCTTCCTTGGTGACTCACAGGCAGTGCTGCTTGTGTGAGCCACCTTGGTCCTGCAACAGGGAAGGGCTGGAGGCAACCTATGCTCTCATCCCACTTCCTAGCAAAACAGTAGTGCCTAAGTAAAGTTGTTGCACCCTGGAGGCTGAGACAGTGAGACCCTCAGTGAGAAAGGACATGTGCAGTGAGAGCCAGGATTTAAGACCAGGGGTCCTCACTCTTGCTACAGTGCTCCCTTATACTGCAGCATCTTTCTGTGAAGCCTTGACTCAGTATACAAGTCTCAAACCTTTTATAAGGTCAGGTTGGTAACAGAATTTACATGAGAAAACAGAGAAGCCCTTTCTCCCATACGCAGTTCCCCAAGATCACTCTGCCTTTTTGCTGTTATCAGTGTTATTTTCACTTTTACTCTGTTATTTTCACTTTTACTCTGTTATTTTCACTTTCACTTTTACTCAAAATACACGTCTGTTGCTACTTTAGACCTTGCAACCTGAGTTTACAAATGACTGAGACAGAAATTAAAGTGTATCCAGTAATGACATGGTGACAGATGGAAAGCTCACAAACAGACCTCACAAATGAGTAATGATTCCAAAAGTACCCCTTAATATTATATAAGACAACACAGTATACAGAACTGCATTTTCTATGTCTTTCCAAAGAAATCCAGAAGAAAGCTAGTGCAGCAGTTTTCTGCAGCCTGTAGCTTCAGACTGTTGCTGAAGTCATTGCTGAGCAGATATCTTGGCAATATCCATCTATTGGTGATGTGCTGCCAGAAAATCAGAGCTTAGGAAAAGGAGTCTCAGGCTAATTTTGGAGTCTGTTCTCTGTCATTGCAAATGCCCATGCAGTGCAACAGGGTGGGGTTGGAGAAGCTGGAGTGCAGCCAGGCAGAAAGGGACCTAGGGGTATTGATTGATAGTAGGCTGAACATGAGCCAGCAGTGTGCCCAAGGTGGCCAAGAAGGCAAATGGCATCCTGGCCCTGCATCAGCAATAGTGTGACCAGCAGGAGCAGGGAAGTCATTGTGCCCCTGTACTCAGCACTGGTTAGGCCACACCTTGAGTCCTGTGTCCAGTTCTGGGCTCCTCAGTTTAGGAAGGACATTGAGACACCTGAACGTGTCCAGAGAATGGCAACAGGCTGGATGAGGCTCTGGCCAGCCTGAACTAGTGTGGGGTGTCCCTGCCCATGGCAGGGGGGTTGGAACTAGATGATCCTTGTGGTCCCTTCCAACCCTGACTGATACTATGATACTATGATAACAAGGCTGGGGAGAAGCCTTGAGCACAAGCCCTATGAGGAGAGGCTGAGGGAGGTGGGATTGTTTAGCCTGGAGAAGAGGAGGCTCAGGAGAGACCTTATTGCGTTCTACAACTACCTGAAGGGAGGTTGTAGTCAGGAGGGGGTTGGTCTCTTCACCCAGGCAACCAGCACCAGAACAAGAGGACACAGTCTCAAGCTGCACTAGGGGAGGTTTAGGCCTGAGGTGAGAAGACAGTTCTTCACAGAGAGAGTTGTTAGCCATTGGAATGTGCTGCCCAGGGTGGTGGTGGTGGAGTCACCATCCCTGGAGGTGTTCAAGAGGGGATTGGATGTGGCACTCGGTTCCATGGTTTAGTAGTCATGAGGTGTTGGGTGACAGGTTGGACTTGATGATCTTTGAGGTCTTTTCCAACCTTATTGATTCTATGATTCTATGATCCTATGAAATCTGGAGACAGTATACTGGACTTAACAGTATTTACATGAGTGCTGGAGATCTGCTCATATTTGGGGGAATCCTGGAAGTAGAAAGGGGTTACTTCTGAAGCACTGCTGGCAAAGTGTTCTCTGATATGGACAGTCTAAACACAGGTATTTTCTAGAGTTACTCCAGAGAGATTTTTGGCATAGCAATTCTAGGTAAAATGTATTAAGGGAATGCTGATAAGACTTCAAAGCATAACTAAAAGGGGTGTGAAAGGTGTGGGGGGAAAAAATTAATTCTTATGCCACCCATATCCTACTTACTACTGAAAAATAAGTTTATTAATAAAATTGTGTTTGATAATAGTGCACCTTTATGTCATCAATGAATTTCCTTGGTTGTTTTGAGGAGGAAGGGAAACCCTTTAGGAGACATGGTATTATAAAACTGACATAACATTTGCTTAATGTTTTCCTTTGTACTTAAAGCAGCATTACTTAAGCTTTTTATATATGTGACCAAAGTGTATGGGATCAGGGGAGGGTTGGCCCTGCTGGCTGGTGTTGCAGAACTTCTAGCAGATAGTCATGGAGTTTGGTGAAAACCCAAGTGTATGGAAGAACTCGAGTGACTTTAGTGGAGAGGGAAAGTCTGGAAGTATTCCTTATTTAGTCTTTAAATCAGACTTCCCTGAGGGTGTAACACTGCTGCTTTGTTGCTATATGTGGAAGCTTTAAACAGAAGTTCCTGAGATAAGCAAGACAAGATACTCTGTGTGTGTGTGCCTGCGCATTCGTTGTGTGCACAGAACTGGCAATGCTCACAAAGAGTTTCATAGTATCATAGTATCAGTCAGGGTTGGAAGGGACCACATGGATCATCTAGTTCCAACCCCCCTGCCAGGGGCAGGGACACCCCACACTAGATCAGGCTGGCCAGAGCCTCATCCAGCCTGGTCTTAAACACCTCCAGGGATGGAACCTCAACCACCTCCAGGGGTGGGACCTCAACCACCTCCCTGGACAACCCATTCTAGGGCTTCACCACTCTCATGGGGAAGAACTTCCTCCTCACGTCCAGCCTGAATCTCCCCACCTCCAGCTTCATTCCATTCCCTCTAGTCCTAGCACTGCCTGATATCCTGAAAAGTCCCTCCTCAGCCTTCTTGTAGGCCCCCTTCAGATACTGGAAGGCCACAATGAGGTCACCTGGGAGCCTTCTCTTCTCCAGACTGAACAGCCCCAACTCCTTCAGTCTGTCCTCATAGAGAGGTGCTCCAGCCCTCTGATCATCCTCATGGCCCTTCTCTGGACACCTTCCAGCACCTCCAGATCCCTCTTGTAATAGGGGCTCCAGAACTGGAGGCAGTACTCCAGGTGGGGTCTCACCAGAGCTGAGTAGAGGGGGAGAATCACCTCCCTTGACCTGCTGGCCACACTTCTCCTGATGCAGCCCAGGATCTGATTGGCTTTCCGGGCTACAAGTGCACACTGAGAGCTCCTGTTGAGCTTCTCGTCCACCAGCACCCCCAAGTCTCTCTCCTCTGGGCTGCTCCCCAGCCAGTCACTGCCCAGCCTGGATTTGTGCCTGGGATTGCATTGACCCAGATGCAGGATCCTGCACTTGGTCTTGTTGAAGCTCATGAGGTTGGCCTGTGCCCACCTCTCCAGCCTGTCCAGGTCCCTCTGGCTGGCATCCCTTCCCTCCGGCGTGTCTGCTGCACCACACAGCTTGGTGTCATCAGCAAACTTGCTGAGGGTGCACTCAATGCCACTGTCCATGGCACCCACAAAGATGTTGAACAAGCCTGGTCCCAGGGCTGATCCCTGAGGGACTCCCACTTGTCCCTGGCCTCCACTGGGACATGGACCCATTGACAGCCACTCTGTGGGTGCAGCCATCAAGCCAGTTCTTTATCCATCTAGTGGTCCACCCATCAAACCCATGTGTCACCAGCTTGGAGACCAGGATGTGGTGTGGGACAGTGTTGAAGGCTTTGCTCAGGTCCTGTATTTTAGGTATACAACAAGGAGAAGAAGGATGGGTAGCTCCCCTAGGAGCAGCGCTCTGTAAGCTCACTTCATATTCCTGCCCTGACTGCTCATTTGCATTAACACTTTCATTATAACGCTTTTACAGCAATAATTTTAATATATCCCATAACAGTGACATGATTCACACATCCAGAACTATTACCATCCTGGGATCAGCAAACAGAGATTCAGAGAGATATTTAGTTTGCTGCTGTCAGATGGCACATCATCATCAAAGACAAAAGAAGGACCTCAGTTTTTAATTGCTAATTCCATTTCTAATGGCTTATTTATCCTTTGAGTGAGGATAATGAGAGAAACAGATGATTCTACTCTGTAACTGTCATAACACAAAGCCAGCACTCAGTTTATTATTTTCTCTTTCACTGAGGTATGGATGTGTGCCTAACTTCACAGAATCACAGAATCACCAAGATTGGAAGAGACCTCAAAGATCAAGTCCAACCCATCACCACAGATCTCATGACTAAACCATGGCACCAAGTGCCATGTGTCCAATCCCCTCCTGAACACCTCCAGGGATGCTGACTCCACCACCTCCCTGAGCAGTCCATTCCAATGATGAATGACTCTCTCAGTGAAGAACTTTCTCCTCACCTCCAGCCTAAACTTCCCCTGGTGCAGCTTGAGACTGTGTCCTCTTGTTCTGGTTGCCTGAGAGAAGAGGCCAACCCCTTCCTGGCTACAGCCACCCTTCAGGTAGTTGTAGACAGCAAGAAGGTCTCACCTGAGCCTCCTCTTCTCCAGGCTAAACAATCCCAGCTCCCTCAGCCTCTCCTCATGGGGCTTGTGCTCAAGGCCTCTCCCCAGCCTCATTGCCCTTCTCTGGACATGTTCAAGAGTCTCAATGTCCTTCTTAAACTGAGGAGCCCAGAACTGGACACAGGACTCAAGGTGTGGCCTAACCAGTGCTGAGTACAGGGGCAGAATGACTTCCCTGCTCCTGCATAGCATTTGGTGTAGTCATGAGACTACTTGCATCGTACCTCTGAATTTGCCTACAAGGCCAGCCACAAAAGGAGAAATCTTAGGAAGAAAGAAATGGTACTGCATCAACAACCACAGGATGCTTGTAGTCACTTGCTACATGCAATGGGTTCATGACAGGAAAGAAAAATGGCTTAATTTTTCAAGCTATAATGACAACATTTTAGAAACGCCAAGCATGTGATTCAAATCATCCATTGCCTTACCCTTCTCCCAGTTTCAGTGATCTCATCTATTTCATTGCATTAATTTTTTTTTCTGCCTCAGCATTTTTCCCTTGGACCCTCAAAATCCTTGCTTCATGTCTTGCTCTATTCCCACTTAGCACTTTCAGAAAATAACGATAGTACTGTCTGAGTAGTACAAGGCCCATGTGAAATTGTATCTATTCACTGATAGTGAGCACAGCAGAGGTTTAAAATCAAGGTGCAAGAAACTCCCTAACAAGAATATGATTCATCCCTTCATGAAGGTTCATTTTAATGTCAAATGGTTACAGGTTATATCACCTTTGGAAGGAGGCTGTATCACCTTGGGAAGGAGGGGAAGGCTTCTCGAGGTATGGTTAAGGAAGTTGTTAGATTATGTAGGAAAAAAATTAGAGAGGCAAAGGCCCAGTTGGAACTGAGGCTGAACACCTCTGTGAAGGACAACAAAAAGCATTTTTACAAATATGTTAATGCCAAAAAGAAGGGCAGGAAGAACCTGCACTCCCTATTGGACCTGGAGGGGAACACAGTGACTGAAGATGAGGAAAAGGCTGAGGTCCTGAACACCTTCTTTGCCTCAATTTTTAACAGCAAGGCAGGAGGATTTCAGGACGAGTGGCCTCCTGAGTGGGGTGATGGAGTCAGGGAGCAGTGTAATGCCCTGGATATCCATGAGGAATTAGTTCGGGTCCTGCTGAGCCACTTGGACACCCACAAGTCCATGGGGCCGGATAGGATCCATCCCAGGGTGCTGATAGAGCTGGCAGATGAGCTGGCCAAGCCACTCTCCATCATTTCCTCCAGTCCTGGCTTACCGGTGAGGTTCCAGATGACTGGAAACTGGCCAGTGTGGTCCCCATCCACAAGAAGGGTCAGATGGAGGAACCTGGAAACTCCAGGCCTGGCAGCCTGACCTCAGTGCCAGGGAAAATGATGGAGCAGATTATCCTGGCGGCAATAACTGCGCACCTGAAGGATGGCCAAGGGCTCAGGTCCAGCCAACATGGATTTAGGAAGGGCAGGTCCTGCCTCTCCAACCTGATCTCCTTCTATGATCAGGTGACTGCTTGGTGGATGTGGGGAGGCCTGTGGATGTGGTCTACCTGGACTTCAGCAAGGCCTTTGACACTGTCCCCCACAGCAAAGTGATGGCTAAGCTGTCAGCTCGTGGCTTGGACAGCAATGCTCTGTGCTGGGTTAGGAACTGGCTGGAGGGCCGAGCCCAGAGAGTGGTGGTGAATGGTGCCACCTCCAGCTGGCAGCCAGTCACCAGTGGCGTCCCCCAGGGATCAGTGCGCTGGGCCCCATCCTCTTCAATGTCTTCATTTGGATGAGGGGATTGAGACAGTCATCAGCAAATTTGCAGATGACACAAAGTTGGGAGCAGATGTTGGTCAGTTAGAGGGCAGAAGGGCTCTGCAGAGGGACCTCAACCGACTGGACAGATGGGCGGAGTCCAACAGGATGGCATTCAACAAGTCCAAGTGCCAGGTGCTGCACTTTGGCCACAACAACCCCATGCAGAGCTACAGGCTGGGGTCGGGTGGCTGGAGAGCTGCCAAACAGAGAGGGACCTGGGGGTGCTGATTGACAGCTGCCTAAACATGAGCCAGAAGTGTGCCCAGGTGGCCAAGAAGGCAAATGACATCCTGGCCTGCATTAGGAATAGTGTGGCCAGCAGGAGCAGGGAGGTCATTGTGCCCCTGTACTCTGCATTGGTTAGGCCACACCTTGAGTCCTGTGTCCAGTTCTGGGCCCCTCAGTTTAAGAAGGACATTGAGACACTTGAACGTGTCCAGAGAAGGGCAACAAGGCTGGGGAGAGGCCTTGAGCACAAGCCCTCTGAGGAGAGGCTGAGGGAGCTGGGATTGTTTAGCCTGGAGAAGAGGAGACTCAGGGGTGACCTCATTGCTGTCTACAACTACCTGAAGGGTGGTTGTAGCCAGGAAGGTGTTGGTCTCTACTTTCTAGCAACCAGCACCAGAACAAGGGGACACAGTTTCAAGCTGTGCCAGGGGAAGTTTAGGCTGGAGGTGAGGAGAAAGTTCTTCGCCGAGAGAGTCATTTGTCATTGGAATGTGCTGCCCAGGGAGGTGGTGGAGTCACCGTCCCTGGAGGTGTTCAAGAGGGGATTGGACGTGGCACTTGGTGGCATGGTCTAGTCATGGGGTCTGTGGTGACAGGTTGGACTCGATGATCTTTGAGGTCTCTTCCAACCTTAGTGATACTGTGCTACTGTGATACTGTGATAGGTTGCCTTGAACTGCCAGGTTTTATATAGTTTCCAACATTTTTGATTGAGTTAGCTGTTAAACAGCTAATAGCATAAGCATCAAATCCTTCACTGAGCCTCACTAAGTCTTGCTAAATCAGTGTTACATGTTACTTGTTGCCTGAGCCACCTTCTTATTTCTTCTCCTTAGCGATCCTGTCCTTCTTACCTGGGTGTTTCTCTTTTTTTGGCTGTGCTTGGCACTGGAGTATTTGAACCCACTTAAACCTTTTAGCACTGTTGTCACAGAGAGGCTTTCAGCTTGGAAATCTTACCTTTGTCATATCCCTGCAGGTGTGATATTTATCCACTGTTGCATAGACCAGGGCGGTTGTGGTTTAAAATGTGTGTAGCCACAGGCAAGATGCCAGAATCTACACTGTTTAGGCTGTCCCCAACTAATTGAACTCTCTGCTAAACTGGCAAGTTATCAAAGCAGCTGATGTTTGACATCTCAGCAACACTGTGATATCATAGACCTAAAGCATGTGAAAGTCCATGGGGACAAAGGGGAATTACTTTCTTTTTAATGGTTTTATGCCCTTCCCACAGGTAGTTTCTTATTGTACTAAGAATTATTTATTTGAAAACTTACATTGACTTGTCTTTTGAGATGTTTGAGTGCTTCATCAGCTGCAAAAATCTACAGTAACCACAAGTAAACATGGGAACCTGATCATGTACATTTTCCCCCATTCCTTTGAGGACAGCTCAGTATCCCTTAGCAACGCACAGGCAGCAGTAAACATGGCTCGGGTTTCACCTCAGAGAGTAGGGCAAAGCACCCTCCATCCCACCCCAGTTCAGAAGATACTACAGCCCATAAGCCTTTGAGAGGAGAGCCAAGTAGGAGGTACATGGTCTGATGTTGCCCTGGAGGGTCCAGGTGATGCTAGGACCCATAAACACCAGCAGCTCTTAATGAAAACGTCTCAGACCCTTCAAACTGTGGTAGCTAATCCTGACCACGACAGTGGAACTGGACAGTTTGTTACTCCCTCTGCCTTTCCTTGCCATCATGCAGGGACAGGGCTGCTGCCTGGAGGGCTAGGATCTTTTGTCAGTTGCTGTTCATGTGGTATGTAAAAGATTCCCCAGACGAAGCATAAAGAAGGTCACAAACACAGCTGTAAAATAAATGCTGCAAGGACATAAATCATCTGTTTTTAACAGCCCACACAGTATTAAGTTTTCCTCTTGAATGAACAATTTATTTACAGCTTCAGCAGCAAGCTAATAACTTCTACTGTCTATAAATCAGGCATATTTATATAACTTTAATATGCTCATGGCAAATGTTTTCAACTCTCGTTAGTGCTCAGAAACTTAATTGCCTTGTGATTCAGAATTTTCCTGCCCTTAGGTAGTGAAGGACAATAGGCAGGACCATCAAGTCGTTTAATGACTTATTTGTGCAAATATCAATCTATTTTATTTCCTAAGTATCCTTAGCAGTTGTGGTAGAATGTACTCCATCCTATCACTTTATCCCAACTGTTTGTGGTGCTTTTGTGTGAGAGTTTAACAGGTGCCTCACTGCCTCACCACTGTTGCTGAAGTTTTGTTATATCTATGGCTATTTCTGCAGAAGAGATGAGGAAGTACATTTGGATAACAAAATTTGAGTGTAAGCTATATATGATTACTTGGAATTGCTTTATCTGTGTTTTAATGGAACATACAGCCTCTTCAGCTACACATTACAGGGTGTTATCTGCAAGGGTCTCAAGAAAATCCATTCACTCATGGACAAACTTCAGGATGATATAAACCAGGTCTGTTTCAACAGCAATAAAAGAAGGGAAAATGAGTCTGCTTTGAGGAAATGACTATCCCTATCTTCACCTGATCTTGCATTTTCCAAGGCTTGTTACATTTCTTTGATATCTGTTGGAGCAAAGGGGAGGAAAGTGATAGGGACTCTACTTGTATTGTCAGACAGCTGACTTGGTTAGCATGCAAATCCAGTATCTCTGTGTACTTCTTGTATATCTACCCTCCAGGCTGCACAGGGTATCATAGTATCCTGACTAATAATATAGGTAGCTTGATAGGAAAGGTTGCAAACTGACTTAATAGATAATTAAAAGCTTTCATAGCTGTAGGAGGATCTTGAGTGATTCAGGTGCAAAAACATATACAAAACACATCAGAGAGAGCATTTTGATTTAGTGTTGTTGCCACAAATTTTCTATCAGCCTGGTTTTGAAGCACTGATACATTATTTTTAGGCCACACCTTGGGTACTGTGTCCAGTTCTGGGCCCCTCCATTTAAGAAGAATATTGAGACACTTGAATGTGTCCAGAGAAGGGCAGCAAGGCTGGGGAGAGGTCCTGAGCACATGTCCTATGAGGAGAGGCTGAGGGAGCTGGGGCTGCTTAGCTTGGAGAGGAGGAGGCTCAGGGGAGACCTTATTGCTGTCTACAACTGCCTGAAGGGAGGTTGTAGCCAGGTGGGGGACTGGTCTCTTCTCTCAGGCAATCAGCGCCAGAACAAGAAGACACAGTCTCAAGCTGCATCAGGGGAAGTTTATGCTCAAGATGAGGAGAAAGTTCTTTCCAGAAAGAGTAACTGTCTCTTGGAATGTGCTCCACCAGGGAGGTGGTGGAGTCACCGTCCCTGAAGGTGTTCAAAAAAGGATTGGATGTGGCACCTGAAGCCATGGTTTAGTTAGTCATGAGGTGCTGGGTGGTAAGTTGGAATTGATGATCTCTGAGGTCTTTTCCAACCATACTGATTCCATGATTCCATGATTTCTAGTTTTATATTTGAGATTGAAAATGCTGTCATTAGTGATGTCAACAAAAATGTTTCCATTAATATTACCCTTCTGGTAAATTTAGAAATTGACAGTTAAAGATACAGTGACAGAGCCAACGCAAAATCATAAACTAATTGAAGAGCAAAAGGTAAATAATTTCCACCTGCCTTTACCAATAGGGATGCTTTGTCACAGTATCACAGTGTCACAGTATCACCAAGGTTGGAAGAGACCTCAAAGATCATCGAGTCCAACCTGTCACCAAAGACCTCATGACTAAACCATGGCACCAAATCCCATGTCCAATCCCCTCTTGAACACTGCCAGGGCAGCCCATTCCAATGGCTAACAACTCTCTCGGTGAAGAACTTTCTCCTCACCTGGAGCCTAAACTTCCCCTGGCACAGTTTGAGACTGTGTCCCCTTGTTCTGGTGCTGGTTGCTAGAGAGAAGAGACCAACCCCCTCCTGGCTACAACCACCTTTCAGGTAGCTGTAGACAGCAAAAAGGTCTCCCCTGAGGCTCCTCTTCTCCAGGCCAAACAACCCCAGCTCCCTCAGCCTCTCCTCACAGGGCTGTGCTCAAGGCCTCTCCCCAGCCTTTTTGCCCTTCTCTGGACACGTTCAAGTGTCTCGATGTCCTTCCTAAACTGAGGGGCCCAGAACTGGACACAGTCCTCAAGGTGTGGCCTAACCAGTGCAGAGTACAGGGGCACAATGACTTCCCTGCTCCTGCTGGCCACACTATTCCTAATGCAGGCCAGGATGCCATTGGCCTTCTTGGCCACCTGGGCACACTGCTGGCTCATGTTTAGGCAGCTGTCAATCAGCACCCCCAGGTCCCTCTCTGTTTGGCAGCTCTCCAGACACTCTGACCCCAGCCTGTAGCTCTGCATGGGGTTGCTGTGGCCAAAGTGCAGCACCCAGCACTTGGACTTGTTGAATGCCATCCCAGTGGCCTCCGCCCATCTGTCCAGTCGGTCGAGGTCCCTCTGCAGAGCCCTTCTTCCCTCTAACTGACCAACATCTGCTCCCAACTTGGTGTCATCTGTAAATTTGCTGATGACTGTCTCAATGCCCTCTTTAATATCAATGAAGATATTAAAGAGGGCATTGGGACAGTCATCAGCAAATCATCAATGAAGATATTAAAGAGGATGGGGCCCAGCACTGATCCCTGGGGGACACCAGTGGATGTGGCACCGTTCACCAATACTCTCTGGGCTCGGCCCTCCAGCCAGTTCTTAACCCAGAAACTGACAATGGCAAAATGTAATGCAGCAAAGTTAGAAAGGAAGCCTAAACACAAAATGTTAATTGATCATATGTATTCAAAATGGAGAGAAATATATTCTCAGGTCTGGTTATGAACAACCCCAGAGCTTGCAAATATTCTACGTGGTCTCTATTTTGTATTTCTGACTCCTTTCAAGGAATAAATGGCACTATCTTTACAGTATAAATGAAGTGGGAAAGTAAGAGTCTGATGAATCAAACTATATCAGACCATAATTATGTCATTTAAACTTAACTGTAAGTGTCTAGTGGATCAGTTCCCTGCAGCAATATTGGAGGACAAGATTTCCTTGTACTGTTTGTGGCTATGGAGGGGCTGCATGGTAACTTTAAGTTTGCCTGCCTTACAAAAATAAGCAAACTAGTTTTTAACAAAATAATCAAATGCAAAACTATTCCCTTGCTGCAGACTTTGTGAATTTCAGAAAGCGCCCAGGAGCTATGGAAATGCCTTTTTTTATAGAAGTAAGCTTTGAGACACTTAAAGCTGTATGCCAAGGTGATGTGTTACAGGGCAGACTGCTTTCAATAAGACTCCAGAGACCACTTATGTGAGTGTGAGTGTGGGAGTTAAATACAGTGTACTCACCAAAACCCCAAACCTGATATGTTAGAGCTTCACCTATGCAAATCAGGACTCTCCACCTCAATAACACCAAACTTTCCTTCCTTTAGTACACTGCCACTGTATTAGGACTGAGCAAAAAGGAAGACATAGCTGTGGGAGTACACCATGTAATTTCACCTATGCAGGCACAGGGGATGGAAGACAAAAGGGTAGGTAGGACTCATTTCTATGAGAACAGAGATTTGGTGAAAGTCATTTACTGTCAAACAAAACAAAGCAGATGAAGGAAGAGAGGGCTTAAGAAATGTGTTGAGCCCAGAGGCTTGCTAAGAAGTGACGGCCATTGTAAGTCAGCTGCATAGCTCCCTCTGACCTTCTGAGGAAACAAGCTGTGCAACTTGCCTCTTCAATTCACTCTCAAGGAGAGCCTGTAATTCTTATGGAAGTGTCTGCAGCATGGGGAGAGCGGGATGCTCACAAAGCCTTCACCACTTGTCCACCAAAATAAAGTTCATGGAGACCAAAGCTTCACCAGCTGAGAACTGAACACCAGTTGCCAGGCGAAGGTGGTGTGTGGAGATTGAAAAAATTAGCTCATTCAATTGTTCACAGATGGGCAAGGGGGAAGAAAAGTGTGGAAGACCACAAGAAGTGAGGCAAAATGATGGAGGTAGAAAAAAAGGCCTGGAAGAGTTTACAAAGGAATAGTCAAGGAAAAGCAAGAAAAGAAAAAGGCTGGGAATGATTTTGTAGTAGAACAGGAATTATTTGTTTGCAGGACTTGTCAAGGTGAGTCAGGAGACCCGTGAATTTCTTGCATGGTGTCATGTTCACGTAGAGCAGTGTGTACATCCAAGGAAATTATGAGCAAATCTGAAGACTCTGGATTTCAGAGGGTTGTCATTTTCTGGCCAGCTGGAAGCCCTTTTCAGGGCTCTTTTAAAATGAAAGTGTGAACAGTTGGAGGAAGTAGTCTAGACGTGAGGAAAAGGACCCAGGTAACTGGGCCACATGGTGAAACTATGTGCAAGACATTAAAACCAAACAGCGTTATCGTCATTCTTGATTAGATGGACAAAAAATATTTGTGGATCCAGCAATCAGGTCCATTAATAGCAGTTGAAGATGTGGCTGTAACAGGGTGTTTGTTTAGACCCATTCATAGTGGTTATATCTAAATCTGTCAATAATAAACTGGAAATACACTGTGCACTTCTGCCTATTTTTTCCCCATTTTGAAAGCAGTAAGTTATCTGTAACAAGCTAACACAGACAGAATGGGTTAACCTGCCTGTTTCCCCAACACAGAAACGAGGGGAAAGTACATGCAAAAAACCCCAAACCCTCCTGGTTGAGATAAAGAGTTGAGATAATACTGAGTAAATGAGATAATAGTACAATGCACAATTACCTTAGCATATTTGCAGACAAAAGCACAGCAGAAAGCAGCAGCAGCAGGAAGAAGCAGGAAGAACCCTGGCTATGGTGTCAAGAGCAAGGCTACGTTTTACATTCACAAATGGAATAAACTGAAGCAAGCCAGGCTCGAGGTGAGGAGAAAGTTCTTCACTGAGAGAATCGTTAGCCATTGGAATGTGCTGCCCATGGAGGTGGTGGAGTCACTGTCCCTGGAGGTGTTCAAGAGGGGATTGGACGTGGCACTTGGTGCCATGGTTTAGTAGTCATGAAGTCTTGGGTGACAGGTTGGACTTAACGATCTTTGAGGTCTTTTCTAACCTTATTGATTCTATGATTCTATTCTATGATTCTATTCTATGATTCTAAGCCCATGACAGGGGACATCTCTTCTGGACAAGAAAAGTCTTGCTAGATGTGCAAGTGCTGCCCTTGGCTGATGTATAGTCTTCAGTTACTTTGCTTGCAAAGATTGGGGTGTATTACTAGTTGAAGTTCTGTCCCTCAGACCCTAGGAAAGAACCCAACTGCCCAATCTGGAGTAGCACTGAATGCAATATGTAAGATATGTAGTAATTATGGCATGGATGAGACAGCTTCCACTACAGACTGACTCCTATGGAGCAACAGATCACTCATTAAAATGAATTGCATCTGTACTGAATTGTAATTAACAGAAGAGTGAGGAACAGGTGTTAACTTGTTTTGTACTCTCATTATAAGTCCCTTGCTTCTCCCCAGGTATAGTTATACTTACCAAACATCTAGAGTTCCTAATTTTGACCCTGTTTGTCCCGCTTACAGATTTGGTTTTGTAACATGTATTTATTCATATCAAATTAAGGATATTGCTTGGCAGCCAGGTATTTAAACCCCATGAGCTGCAGGACAATCTGTCAACAGGACTTCCTTGAGGAGCAGTGCTGTTTCTGCCTGCAGCTAACTTGTGAAGAGATTCTTAGCTCTGTCTTGCCTCCATTGCACCATTTGCCATTCCCTTCCATGTCAGGGATGCTGCTATTCTTCTACTGGCATAGCTGCTATCTAACAGCTGCTGATTAAAATGCCCCAGTTAAATATTTAGACATAAGGAAGAATCCATGTTCTGGTGCCTGAAAATAGTCTCTAGAAGTTGTCATCCTTGACTTTCAGACTGAACTTGACCCAGGCATGTTTTGAGTACGACTTCAGGCTCCTCTGCACACATTTCATAGCTGAAGGTGTGCTGTTTTGATGGCTCCGTAAAGGCTTCAGCCCTGAACTGTTCTAAAGACTGAGGAGCCATGAAGGCAGCCAGCATTACAAGGTTATTAGACCCTGACTCCTTGTTACTGTACAGAAATGATGTAATGTGGAATTTAGGGACCAGTAATGGGTGGAGCAGTAAGACCTGTTGTGGTCTAACCTTTTACTGTCAGCAGTAAATCCCCTTGTATGTATGCATTTTATAATAACTAGGCAGGACACAGTGCACAAAGGATGTTGAAGCTGGTTTGTACAGTAGCTAATAGATACCATTTGCTGTAAAAAGAGCTCAACAAAGGCCCCCCAGATGAAAAAAAAAAATCCCACCTATCAGTCTATACAAATCAAGTCCAAATTGTAACCATTCCAGTAAAAACTTTACATTATTATATAATGAAGATATGACTTTCGTTCTCTGCTTTATAGGAAACCAGTTGTGGGTCAGATGATGCTGGGTGCTGCATTGTTCAGTGACTTGCAAGCTCAGATTTTCAAGGATTTACAGTATTTTCCATCCTATATTAGGATAATAGGGATCAATGGGTTTCTCAGACATTAAAGCTCATATAATTAAAGCTATTGATGACTAATTGTAAATATACAGAATCTTTGGGGCTGGCATGTGGAAGACATTGGAATAGGTTGCCCAGGGAGGTGCTGGAGTCACTGTGCCTGGAGATGTTCAAGAAGTGGATGGACATGTCCCACGGCACTTTGGGATATAGTTTAATGACCTCCATGGTGTTAGGTTGATAGAATAGAATAGAATAGAATAGAATAGAATAGAATAGAATAGAATAGAATAGAATAGAATAGAATAGAATAGGAGTTAACCAGGTTGGAAGAGACCTTTGAGATCATCAAGTCCAACCTATCATTCAACACTGTCTAATCAACTAGACCATGGCACCAAGCACCCCATCAAGTCTCTTCCTAAACACCTGCAGTGATGGTGACTCCACCACCTCCCTGGGCTGCCCATTCCAATGACAAATCACTCTTTCCATGAAGAACTTCTTCCTAACATCCAGCCTAAACATCCCCTGGCACGGCTTGAGACTGTGTCCTCTTGTTCTGGTGCTGGCTACAATCTCCCTGCAGGTAGGGTAGACAGCAATAAGGTCTCCTCTGAACCTCCTCTTCTCCAGGCTAAGCAACCCCAGCTCCCTCAGCGTCTCCTCACAGGGCTTGTGTTCCAAACCCCTCACCAGCTTGAGCTGGACTCAATGATCCTGTAATTCTTTTCTAACCAAAACAATTCTAGGGCTCTATGATTCTAAGTAAAGGAGGGGAAATTAAATCAGAGATAATATAATTTCTCTGATCTATAAAACAATTTGACTACCATCTGGTGGGGCTATACAGTCATTATCAGAACTATTGCTTTAGGCTCCTTAAACGTAGAGAATCATAATGGAAATATAGAAGTTGATGGTGAAAAGTACAAAAGAAAAGATAAAAGACATTCTCAGAACACAGCAAGTGAGAAAGTCTGCCAAGCACAGACCTGATCTTCACATCATGGCAAAATCCCACAGAATTTGCTGACCTTAAAGGGTTCCTGACAACTTCAGTTTTCTCATTTGATCTGTCGTGAGCTCTTTGTAAATGCCTTGGCTTCACCAGGAGATGTCTGAGGCATTTGATTCTTCACTCAGGGATTTTAGTTCAAGCAGAACCTGCCTAGCATCCCGAAAGCAACACCAGGGCTGGCAGTGCCGCCAGATACTGAGCCAGGCACTGGCTATTTTGATTGTGTTGACTCTTGTTGCTCAAGACAGATAAAAATCCCAATATTGAAAACAACCAATTCCCATGGGAATTGTTTCCCCTTAATGAGGTACAGGAGGGAAGTGTCTGCCACAGTGACTGTGTGTGTGCAGCTCGTTTCACTCTGTCAGGCAGGAGCATGCAGGGTAGCTCTCTCCCTTTATTAAATGCAAGAAGGTGCTGGGGGAAAAGAGTTTGTCAGAAGTCAAGAAAAGACCGTGTTATCTAAGATCCATCTGTAAAGGTCTGAATTCTGCTTCTCATCAGAGCAGTTCAGCTGCAGAGGAAATCAAGGAGATGCTGAGTAGGCACTGTGTTTCACTAAGACCTGAGTTCAGATTTCATTTAAACATACACTTTATCTTCAGTTTCAGGCTACTTAGCACCTTGCCAAGGCTGTTGAACATGTTTGAGCGATTAGAGGACGGGCTGCCCACAGATGCTGAGGAGCTGGCCAAGGAGTGAACAGGAGACAGGTGAATGAACCTACAAAAGGGAGAAGTCCATCACAAAAGAAACTGGTGTTGCAATAGCTCCTGTTGTGACTCTATGGGTCTGTCTTGCCCATTTGAGTTAATGATTTAAGTATTTTCTAGAACACTTGGCTGTAGGTACTGGCCTAGACCGACACACATGGCACTATATTTAGTACCATGACACCACAGATGAGTAAGGCTAAAATGCATAGCATCTTTTTACTGTGCAGCCAGGGCTTTTCTGGTGAATGGATAGTGTGTGGATGCCAGTACATAGCACAGGATATGTACCAGCATACACCAGCATAGGTATGCTTACATTATGCACTGACTTTTCTGGCCCTTTGAAGATTGACACGGGTCAAGATGTCAGTGGAGTTTGGATGATGGAGTTTGGCTCAGTAAAGGCAAGTTCCATGAAGAGCTAAGTGCATATTAAGTACTTACTACAACACAGCTGTTTTAAATTCATCAGAGAAAATCTCTGTCTAGAGACGAGGCTTGCTTTACTCGGCGGCTTGCTGCACTCAGTAAATCTTTTGCTGTTGGAATTGACAAAACCATGTCATAGCAGTGATGTTTTGAAGATTCAGCCTGAATGTGCAACAATCATCTCTCAGATTTCCAAAAGTTATTTCTACAATGAAACAGAAACTTCTCAGGTCATGCGAAAGAAAGGCTGATGTGGTGTAGAGCAGGTACAGATAGTCACAACAGTAAGGTAAAACAAGCCAGATGCAAGGCTAGCAGGCACACCAAAGGTAAGACTACATTTCATGTGAGCCTACAGAGGCTTGTTTAGCAGTTTGACTCGATGCCAAATAGCTCACTGCACCTCTAAGAAATTGCTTCACTCTAAAAAAGTAATGTGAAAGATCCCTGGACTGCAGTCAACTTAATATCACACATATCTGCATCTTCAAAGCATTCTTTTTGGCTCAACATAGCAACAGAAGCACAACTATTAGTGGTTATTTCAGTCTCGAAGTAATTGAGTGCACCACTTTGATGTCCCTTTAATGTGTCACGAAACAGAAAAAATAGACCTTCTATTTAATAGTGCAAAAGAGATTAAAGAGTAATGTTTCTAAATGCATACTAAATGTAAAAACAGTACTTGTAGCCCATTTTTTTCAGGTCCTTGCTACATCAGGAACGCAGTATCTGTGAGGGCAGAGCTGAATTGCCAAGGCAATTCTGTACAAATATGGAAATATTCTGCAGATGCTCACTGAGATGGACTTGGACTCAAGGTTCTCATCTAAGGCCCAAACCCAAATAACTGTACAACATCTATGGAATTACATGAGAAGTGAGGAGTGACAACTCATTGGATATTGGTACACCATGCTGCAGCTTCAGGTAAAGTTTAAAGGGCTGCAATAATAGCTGAGATTACTGCTCTACATGTCAGAGTGTGTATCTTAAAGAATACCTTGAGTTTACACTCTAAACTCCACATGCTGCTGGGCAGATATTGAGCAGGAAATACCACTTCTTGGTGTACTTGTTGCCTAGCCTCGTGATTTCAATCCTACCACCAGTTCCAGGGCCATCAATTTTATTTCCTTTGTTGTTTTTTTTTTTTGTTTAGGTCTGTTTTAGGAAATGCAACTCACCTTGACAATGAGGTCTTTATACAGTAGGAACACCTTAATACTTATTCAGGCAAAATGTCACAGGAGATGTGATAATTCTAGAGCAAACCGTTGGCAGAAACACTGGAATTCAATCAGAAATTGTTTTATTTTCTTCGTTTGTAAATTTTAATGTGTATGAGCAAGTGATGCTCCCATGTCAGTCACAACTCCTGCCTTTCAGATTCCTAGATAAGCTAGATATATTCAGAATCATAGAATCAACAAGCTTGGAAAAGACCTCAAGGATCATCAAGTCCAACCTCTCATGCAAGACCTCATGACTACTAAACCATGACACCAAGTGCCATGTCCAATCCCCTCTTGAACACCGCCAGGGGTGGTGACTCCACCACCTCCCTGGGCAGCACATTCCAACAGCTAACAACTCTCTCTGTGAAGAACTTTCTCTTCACATCCAGCCTAAACTTCCCCTGGTACAGATTGAGACTGTGTCCTCTTGTTCTGGTGCTGATTGTCTGGGAGAAAAGACCAACCCCTTCCTGGCTACCACCTCCCCCCAGGTAGTTGTAGACAGCAATAAGGTCTTCCCTGAGCCTCCTCTTCTCCAGGCTAAGCAACCCCAGCTCCTTCAGGGTCTCCTTGTAGGGCTTGAGCTCAAGGTCTCTCCCCAGCCTCGTTGCCCTTCTCTGGACATGGTCAAGAGTCTCAATGTCCTTAAATTGAGGGGCCCAGAACTGGACACAGGACTCAAGGTGTGGCCTAACCAGTGCAGAGTACAGGGGCACAATGACTTCCCTGCTCCTGCTGGCCACACTATTCCTAATGCAGGCCAGGATGCCATTTGTCTTCTTGGCCACCTGGGCACACTGCTGGCTCATGTTTATGTGGCTGTCAATCAGCACCCCAGGTCCCTTTCTGTTTGGCAGCTCTCCAGCCACTCTGACCCCAGCCTGTAGCTCTGCATGGGGTTGTTGTGGCCAAAGTGCAGCAGCCGGCACTTGGACTTGTTGAATGCCATCCTGTTGGACTCTGCCCATCTGTCCAGTCGGTTGAGGTCCTTCTGCAGAGCCCTTCTGCCCTCTAACTGATCAACATCTGCTCCCAACTTGGTGTCATCTGCAAATTGGCTGATGACTGTCTCAATCCCCTCATCCAGATCATCAATGAAGACATTAAAGAGGATGGGGCCCAACACTGATCCCTGGGGCACACCACTGCTGACTGGCCTCCGGCTGGATGTGGCACCATTCACCACCACTCTCTGGGCAAGGCCCTCCAGCCAGTTCCTAACTCACTGCAGAGTGCTGCTGTCCAAGCCACAGCTGCCTGTTAAATAACAAAAATATGTCTTCATGCTTGCTTTAGTCAGCATTTGTTTTGTTTATTCTTCAAGATTACATGGATCATGTGTATTGTTGGAAAGAATTTATTCAAAGAACTCATTTAAGGTGAGATCAATTTGCACATTGTGCCAATGACTCTGTATAGACACACCACACACACATACATATGTATATATATACACTAACATGTAAAAATTAGAACACACAGAGGAAAATTTCCACTTGATATATTTGAAAACTATTAAGATTTGGAAAACATTAAGACATCTGGGTAGACAGCACATGTAAACCATTTCGTGGTGACATCAGAAGCAATGAATTGCACATTTGCAGATATCAACTGCAGTATAACAAAGTCAGCTATTTCCTTGTCGTCTCTATAGCTGATGCTTCAGCAATAGGCTTTGATTACCAAAAAACCCCAAAACGACATAGGAACCCAGTTCATGCCTTAAAAATATTTGTGTACAGAAGAATAACAGTAACAGCATGTGGATTTAAATGAGCTTAATAAAAAAAACCACCTTAACAGATGCAGGATTGTGATATACCTGTCATTGATCACCCTAGTGCCAAAGGCTGCCTTTTGCATCTACTACTATTAATTACATGATATTAAATCCTTGAACATAAAAGCTGTGCAGCCCTGGAGTTCCAGACCCAAGATCATATATTATATTATTTACATACAATTACATTCCTTAGGTATTCATATTACTCAAAACCAAACACTGACACTTTCAGTACTTATACACAGCTCCTGACCTGTCTTCCATGTAAAGTTCATGCCAGGGGAAACCTTACATAGAAATTCAAGGACATTTACTGTAAGCACAGCAGCAGCATATTATACAGAAACAGAGATAATCACATTGTCTCACAAAATATAGTATCGTTGTCTAAGTTAGGAGCTTTGTCAATATAGTCCTAAATTAGATATTCCAGATCCTCTTTCTGAGGATCCTTCTATTAGCTAGGGAAGCCACATGGCAATTTCACATCATATCTCTACATATCTTACCTGAAAAAGAAAGAATTTGCATAACTTTAGCTGTGTTGAGTTTGAGGGTCTTTGGCAAAACCTGAATGTGGCTTCATGAATTTCTACCCCTAATTCTATATTACACAAAGGGCAGCCCTTTTCTACATCGATTCTACATTACACAAAGGGCTGTTCCTTTGTTTGGTACAAAGGCAAATAAGATGGTGGTTAGTTCTGTGCTATAATTTATCACCTGACATTGCTTGTGGCTTCCTTTCCCAAAGGCAGAAGAAGCTAGTGGAGGATTATATGTAAAATTAGTTTCATACTTACCACATTCTGACTCCCTTCTCTGGTGCATGATGGGAGAGATTGGTGGCTTGATTGCCTCCTTCATGAGTGGATTCATAAAAATCCATAGCTGGGTAATTTGCAGGAAGAGTGTTCTTATGGAGTGCCATAAACCCATCATCCAGCTGCTAAGCCTGAAATATGCTGGGTTTTCCATCAGGACACCGCAAAGGTGAAGGAGTGCGCTGCCAGTGCTGTGGCAGGGGATCAGCAGCCAGTTCCCAGCTGGGGATTCACACAGAGTAGGCAAATATTTGTGATCTAGCTGGGCTACAGCATAAAACTAGTGTTCAGAGAAGGTCTTATCCCTGCCAAGCGTGAGGTGCAGGCAGTATGTCCTTCTCCTATCACACGCTCTCTCTGAGAGGTTAAAACTAGATCCCAAAGTGCTTATGTGTGCTTGCAAAGGGGGTGTTCTTCAGTTCATGGCAGTGGCTTCACACATTGGCAAGTGTTTTATAAAAAATGGCACATTTTAGAAGAAATGGCACTTCCATGCAGGGCTAAGAGGCCAAAGCCTAGAGGCCAAAGCAGTCACTGAAGCACATATCTAAGAACTCTGCCTGCATATGGCCACTCTCCTGTACTAGGACCATAAATAAAGCTATGTTGACGTACTCACTATATTTACATGTTACATTGAGACAGCTATAACCAGTCTCAAGTGTAAGTAATATATCCCTAGATCAGCTTTTGAGCATGTTAAAAAAAAAAAGAAAGGTAGACATCTGTCCTGTCTAAGGCACAGAAGAAGTGGTGTGTTACCACTAAAAACACTACAGTTCAAAACTTGGTGTCACCAGGAAAATGCTAACAGACTTTTGAAAGTGGTATAAACCAAGTTAAAGCTCTCTAAGGTGGAATGTAGCCAGTTTCTAAATACATTCAAAGGGTACAGCATCTCTATTAACTCAAAACTAGATAGTGCTGAAGAGCTAAAGCAGTCCTTTCCAAACTGTTCAACCGTATGTATTTATCTGTCTTTACTATCATTAACAGAGAGTTTCTCATGCTACAGATGTTCTGTCCTTTGGCAACCATTCAAGTAACTTCCCTCCTTCTCTCCTTTGCAACCTCCATCTTCCATTTTGATGCCACAGAGTTGCCAGACCATATCTTGACATCACGAAGTTTTAGGAAAAATGCCACATAGCTTAAATCTCCTTTGGTGTGCATTCAGACCACCAAAAAGCATGTCGTAAATCCACCGTGGTCCTTCAATTGCCACTCAGGTAGTGGCTCTAGTCCCAGCTCTATATCCAAGAGAGGCTATGTGCTGACAAACTCTCTCTTACTTGCACAGATCCTGCTGAGAAGGATCTCAGAATAAACTTGATTTATTGGACCTCGGACATGATATGGGGACTGAGAATTTTGTTCATAGTGCTGCAGTTGTGACGGCTTGCTTTGACTGCCCAAATACTTCCCCAGTGTATAGTGCCTTGATAACGTCATGGTTATGTGTGGACTTTCTTCAGAGGGATCGGATTTCACCACCTGCAAAAGAAGTAAAGTATGTGAGTGCTTTCTGCTGCTCCTGGGAAGATACAGAGATGGGTGTACAGAAGTGCTGAGACAGTTCTCCACAAAGCAGGGCCTGATACTTTTCCACCCTTATTGATTCTATGATTCTATGCATTGGAATGTGCTGCCCAGGGAGGTGGTGGAGTCACCGTCCCTGGAGCTGTTCAAGAGGGGATTGGACGTGGCACTTGGTGCCATGGTTTAGTCATTAGGTGTTGGGTGACAGGTAGACTTGATGGTCTTTGAGGTCTTTTCCAAACTTATTGATTCTGTGATTCTATTTTACGATTCTATACTCCTCCCTTGAGCTTCAAGCTGCTCACAAAGGAGGAGGTATCAAAGGAGACCTTATTGCTATCTACCACTACCTGAAGGGTGGTTGTAGCCAGGAAGAGATTGGTCTCTTCTCCCAGGCAACCAGCACCAGAACAAGAGGACACAGCCTCAAGCTGTGCCAGAGGAGGTTTAGGCTGGATGTTAGGAAGAAGTTCTTCATAGAAAGAGTGATTTGCCATTGGAATGGGCTGCCCAGAGATGTGGTGGGGTAACCATTACTGGACATGTTTAGGAAGATACTTGATGGGGTCCTTGGTGCCATGGTTTAGTTGATTACATGGTGTTGGATGATGGGTTGGACTCGATGATCTCAAAGGTCGCTTCCAACCTGGTTAATTCTATTCTATTCTATTCTATTCTAGTCTAGTCTAGTCTAGTCTAGTCTATTTATTCTATTCTATTCTAAATGTAGTATAAACAAACACTATTCTGATGGACCAACTTGCTATGTTACACACTAATTAAAGTGCAAGATCTTATTCACTTAAGCCTTGAAATCTAAATGCATAAGCCCATTATACTCAGCTGGTTGAAGCTGTAATGCCTTTGCATATTAGACTCCATCTCTTTATTAGGGACAATTTATTTGAACAACAAAATTCAGATTTAACAGCTTGACTGTATATTTACCAGGGTGAAAAATAAACTCAGGACAGCCCTGACTTGCAGGAAGATTTAAATCTTGCTGTGATCCCAAGCACTCAAGGAAGATACATTTTATCTCAGCTGTGAGCCAAATGAGAATGTTTCACTCTCGGGTCTTGATGCAAACCTTTTCCAGTTCCATGCTGAAGTGAAAAAACTCACGTGTTATGTTTCTCCAAGAAAGGATTTATGGTGCAGTTTAGCAGCCCTCTCCCCTGGGGCATCACATTGACATTACAATGTGGTTCAGTAAATTAGTTCAGAAGGATGCTCCTCCTTGGCCCTCCAAACACATATAAAGCTCTGGGATTATCGTGTTCAATTTGTATGGAAAAAAATCCACAACTGCCCGTGGGACCAATGAGAGAGAAAGCGAAAGGTATGGTTGTCAGGAGCCTAATGACTGGGGTTATGGTCTCCTGTGAGATGCCAGAGGCCTCATCTTAGAGAACACACAGTCACTGATGATTTATGAAGCATCTTCAAGAGCGACAAAACTTCAGAAACTTGGCAGAGACAGAACACAGGACCTCAACTCAGGCACTGGTAAACCCAGAGAAAGCAGAAACAGGGCCAACTGGTTAACTTACATTTAAGAGATTAAATACATGCTGGCTTGATCTCTCTGATGCTCATCTTTTTTTTTCTGCTATATCAATCACAGCAGACACTTGGAAATCACACTTCACTTATTAATGCATAAATTTATGCAGAAGCATATCAGCATTCAAACATTTACTGCCATTGAACAATCAGAAGCAAGGTTCATAAGCAGTGAAGCTCATAGCAAATGAAACAAATCATATCAGCATTTAAATATTTGCTGCCACTGAACAATCAGAAGCAAGGTTCATAAGCAGTGAAGCTCATAGCAAAGGAAACAAATCATATCAGCATTTAAATATTTACTGCCACTGAACAATCAGAAGCAAGGTTCATATGCAGTAAAGCTCATAGCAAAGGAAACAAATCATAGAAAGTTAAATGTGAGTGAAAGAATCACAGAATCACCAAGGTTGGAAGAGACCTCAAAGATCACCAACTCCAACCTGTCACCACAGACCTCATGACTAGACCATGGCACCAAGTGCCACGTCCAATACCCTGTTGAACACCTCCAGGGATGGTCACTTCACCACCTCCCTGGGCAGCCCATTCCAATGGCTAATGACTCTCTCAGTGAAGAACTTGCTCCTCACCTCAAGCCTAAACTTCCCCTGGTGCAGCTTGAGACTGAGTCCTCTTGTTCTGGTGCTGGTTGCCTGGGAGAAGAGACCAAAACCATCTTGGCCACAACCACCCTTCAGGTAGTTGTAGATAGCAGTAAGGTCTCCCCTGAGCCTCCTCTTCTCCAGACTAAACAACCCCAGCTCCTCAGCCTCTCCTCACAGGGCTTGTGCTCGAGGCCTCTCCCCAGCCTCATTGCCCTTCTCTGGACACGTTCAAGGCTTGAAAGGCAGGGCAGAGAGCCTGTGAGGAAGCTGGATGAATTATAAAAAAAGACCAGGAACTATCCATATAGCAAATTAATGTATCCTCTGATCAATTTGATGCAGCTAAGCCAAGGGCTGTTATTTGTTCTCACACAGGTTTATTTTTCTAAATTAGTGGCTCAGATCTTACAACTATTTCAAAACGATGCCGCCTCGAACCAGTCACCCAAACTGCATTCCTGTTAGGCATAATCTCCCAGGAATGCAATCTCATGTGCATCCAGCAGCCAGTCATTAAGATACCAAAATCCCAAGGTTGCTAGTTTTTAAGTGGTGATCATGATTTCGTTGCCATTAACTTAGAAAATATATCTAAATGAAAAAAAAAAAAAAGTAATAGGATCCATAAAAGTCTTTATAACTGCTGGCCAATCTACTTCTCCAGAAACATTTGTGAAGAAGGAATTTCAAAATCAGGTTTGTATGTGTTCAAGGAACTGGAAATATACTGGGGTAGAAAATGCCAGAGTTATGCAAGACATTTTTTGTCCCAACGTGTTATAATTACTTTGCGTGTCCAGATCATTGGAAACCTCAGGAAAGACTGCAGGCTCTGCAGAGCTGTGGATTTCTATGTCAAAGAGCGACCCAAGGCCCTCTGAAGTGGGTTGGTGGGAACTCACTAGCGGTGTGCCCCTAGGATCAGTGCTGGGCCCCATGCTTTTTAACATCTTTATTGATGATTGGGATGAGGGCATTGAGTCCATCATCAGTAAATTTGCAGACAACACCAAGCTGGGGACAGGAATTGATCTGCTGGAGGGTAGGAGAGCTCTGCAGAGGGACCTCGACAGGCTGGACAGATGGGCAGAATCCAACGGCATGAGATTGAACACATCCAAGTGCTGGGTTCTGCACATTGGCCACAACAACCCCATGCAGTGCTACAGGCTGGGGTCAGAGTGGCTGGAGAGCGGCCAGGCAGAGAGGGACTGGGGGTACTGGTTGATGGTAGGCTGAACATGAGCCTGCAGTGTGCCCAGGCGGCCAAGAAGGCCAATGGCATCCTGGCCTGCATCAGGAACAGTGTGGCCAGCAGGAGCAGGGAGGTCATTGTGCCCCTCTACACTGCACTGGTTAGGCCACACCTTGAGTCCTGTGTCCAGTTCTGGGCTCCTCAGTTTAGGAAGGATGTTGACTTGCTGGAACATGTCCAGAGAAGGGCAACAAAGCTGGGGAGAGCTTTGGAACACAAGCCCTATGAGGAGAGGCTGAGGGAGCTGGGGTTGCTTAGCCTGCAGAAGAGGAGGCTCAGGGGAGACCTTATTGCTCTCTACAACTACGTGAAGAGAGGTTGTAGCCAGGTGGGAGCTGGTCTTTTCTCCCAGGCAACCAGCACTAGATCAAGAGAATACAGTCTCAAGCTGTGCCAGGGGTGGTTCAGACTGGATGTTAGCAAGAATTCTACACAGAGTGATTGCCCATTGGAATGGGCTGCCCGGGAAGGTATTGGAGTCACCATCATTGGAGGTGTTCAGGAGGAGACTTGATGGGGTGCTTGGTGCCATGGTTTAGTTGATTAGGTGGATTGGGTGATAGGGTGGACGCCATGATCTTGAAGTTATTTTCCAACCTGGTCTATTCTTTCTATTCTATTCTATTCTATTCTATTCTATTCTATTCTATTCTATTCTAGTCAAATAATTGATCACAGGACAATCAGGGGAAATAGCTTTGTTTGGCCAGTTAGTGAGAACTGAATGAGAATTGCTGAATGCATTTCAGTTCTTGTTTTCTGATTGCACAGAAGATTCCATAGAACAAGTCCTCCATTCCTGCATGGCTGTGTTTTACTTCAGATGGCATTTACAGAGGAGCTCCATCTTCTAGGAGTTTAGTAAGCCATTTCTTTAAGAGAAAGTACAAAGCAGTATATTTAATCCATCTCATTTGGTTTCATAAAACATGAAAACTGCTGGTGTTTTACATAGTGTTTTTGGCTTCGTCCTCAGGGGCAAAATGCCATTTTTCTAGTGCAAACTGCTTCAGCACCTGATGAAATTCCATTTGCCAGGATGTAGGTATAAACTGATGACAAAACTGTTAAAACTAATGAGGTATCAAAAGCATTCAAGGACTTTCTTTTTGCTTTCCTCAAGCACCAAGTCTGGTTGCTGGGGACTGACAGATTCTCCTAAGTGCAGCTACATCTCTCTCAGGCACAATGACCTCTCAAGCCTCATTAACAGCTCTGTGAGCCAAATTCTCCCCTGATCCTCCCCAGAAACACCTACGCTCTGTTGCAATTCCTCCAGCGGAGAAACAAGGCCAAATCTGCACATGAGCTCATAGAAAACGATGGAGGAGTGCATGAAAAATGCTTGTGACCGACCATGCCCTGCTGTTTTCACCCAGTTCCATACAAAGTATTTGAAATATTTCACTTTAAAGTGCTTTGTTTCACTGAAAAGCTCTGTGGAAATGCTGAGCCTCAGCAATGACCCATGAAGACACCAACATCTGGGTTCTAGACACAAAAAAAGGGTCAATATAAGCCATCTGGGTGAAATAGAGGCCTGGACTCCTGGGACTATTTATCCATTGTATAAATATCTGCCCTGTGACTTACTCCTTTTCCAGCCCTGTTTGGATGGAGCAGTGTTTGTGCCTCTCTTATGTACTGAGCAGAGTAGATTAAAGGCTTGGTTAACTAACCACACCTGCTGTGTTTGGTCCCAAAGCAGGACAGAGGCCACAGTAAAGGGCTGAAAACACATAACCTGCTGAGGAGCCTGAGGTGGAAACCAGCTGTGAGGTTGACACACAGCACAGCTGTGAGGTCAGATGGGTCTGATAATGTTCCCAAACCTGTGTTCAGTCCCAGGGATCCTCATACCAGAGCAGAATCCTAACCAGTGGCAGCTGACTGTTGGCCCATTCTATTTTGGGAATGTTTTTATTGTCCATTAGACAGTCTCTGCAATATATCCCTGTGTGCTATTTAAGGAGAAAAATAAAAGCCTTATAGTTACTAATTACTATTTTTTTTTCATTCTGCTTCATGTAAAGGTGGCTGCTGTGGCTGAAAACATAGTCCACTGGCTACTAGAAAATAGGCTTGCTATGCTAGTCCTCACACAGTAGACAAAGAAAAGACACTCTGGAGGCTGTGCTTGAACTTTACTGTCATCACCACTGCGTTTCAGTCTGTTTGGTTTAATTAGTCACAGTATATTTTGTTTTATAGGGTATACTTTGGGTATCTGAAGAAGGAAATCTTATTTGCAGATCTTTCACAGAGGCCCCCTCAGTTTGGGAAAGATATTGAGTTGCTGGAATGTGTCCAGAGAAGGGCAACAAAGCTGGGGAGCGCTTTGCAACATAAGCCCTATGAGGAGAGGCTGAGGGAGCTGGGGTTGCTTACCCTGGAGAGGAAGAAGCTCAGAGGAGACCTTATTGCTGTCTACAACTACCTGAAGGGAGGTTGTAGCCAGGTGGGGGTTGGTCTCTTCTCCCAGGCAACCAGCACCAGAGCAAGAGGACACAGTCTCAAGCTGCGCCAGGGGAGGTTTAGGCTGGATGTTAGGAAGAAGTTCTTCACAGAAAGAGTGATTGGCCATTGGAATGTGCTGCCCAGTGAGGTGGTGGAGTCACCATGCCTGGAGATGTTTAGGAAGAGAATGAATGGGGTGCTTGGTGCCATGGTTTAGTTGATTAGATGGTGTTGGATGATAGGTTGGACTCGATGATCTCGAAGGTCTTTTCCAACCTGGTCAATTCAATTCAATTCAATTCAATTCAATTCAATTCAATTCAATTCAATTCTATTCTATTCTATTCTATTCTATTCTATTCTATTCACTTGGCTACTCAGAAATAATACTCTCTGTTTTCATTCTTTGAATGAACAGAACTTTGACTGAACAGAAAAATATGCTGTCAGTGGCCTTACTCATGTATTTTACCATGCCCCTGTCTCACCAGTGCAGTAGTTATAAAACAGAAGACAGAATTTCTATAGATTTCAGGCAAAGAAAAGAGAACTATGGGCATGAGTGAGAACAAGAGACTTACACTTAGGTTTGTGTAGTCAGTCATTTATCACCACCCTAGAGGGTCAGTCTCACACCCCAAATAACAAGCTATAGGACAAGAAGAAATGGTCTCAAGTTGTGCCAGGGAAGGTTTAGGTTGCTTACTATGAAAATGTTTTCCACAGAAAGGGTTGTAAAACACTGGAGCACACTGCCCAGTGAAGTGGTAAATCTACCATGCCTGGAGGTACTAAAAGACATGTAGATACAGTGCTTAAGGACATGGTTTACTGGTGACATAGCAGTGTCAGCTTAACAGTTGGACTTGATGATCTCCAGTCAAAATGATTCTATAACTCTATTCTTCTGTGGTTCTCAGACATATGAAAACAGATATATGGTAGTAAGATTGAGTCTTTTTTGAACATACCTAAGGTTTTATGTGAGTCTGCTGAGCCCCTAAGTTAGGAAAGTTTCAGACAAAAACCCGTGAGACTGAGGTATGGCAAAAGATGAACTGGGTCCACGAAGAAGCAGCAGAGATATATAATGCATAGCAAATACTATGAAAACCTGGGAATGATGCAACATCTTTTTGTGGGGGTTATCTGTGCAGAGGAGTGAGCTTGTTCTTATTTCAAGGAATAGTCACTGCCTCAGCAGTTCAGCTGGTCCTTGGGCAGTGTTGCACTCTGAGCAGTGAGGCACAAGTGCTGCTGCACAAACAGCAATTTATTCAGGCCTAATGTTAAGTTATGAATACAAACCCTCTTGTATGTTTTTTTTTTTTTTGTTCCTAAGCAGCTGATAGTTAAAATCTCTCTTAAATACCTGGGAATGATATAAGTGTAAACTATTACCTCATGGAAATGGCAGCCACACTTCCCTTGCAGGAATTCTTTGTAACGTCCCATGGTGATGACGAAGGTGTCAACGACTTCATAGCCAAAATTTTTTGCTGTATCCAGAATGATCAAGTTTTCATTCCACAAGTTTTGCACTTCTGCCTGCATTCCAGATAAAATAGTGCAATGTCCTGTCAGAATGACTGTTTAAAAGGTTACTGTATTCTGTTGTGGAAATGGATAGCAAAATGGCATTTGGAATAAAGAAATTATCACAGTATCACAGTATCACAGAATCACCAAGGTTGGAAGAGACCTCAAAGATCATCAAGACCAACCTGTCACCCAGCACCTCATGACTAGACCATGGCACCAAGTGCCATGTCCAATCCCCTCTTGAACACCTCCAGGGACGGTGACTCCACCACCTCCCCGGGCAGCACATTCCAATGGCAAATGCCCTCTCAGTGAAGAACTTTCTCCTCACCTCCAGCCTAAACTTCCCTGGTGCAGCCTTGAGAGCTACGTCCGCTTGTTCTGGTGGGTTGCTAGAGAGAAGAGACCCCCCCTCCTGGCTACAACCACCTTTCAGGTGGTTGTAGAGAGCAATGAGGTCTCCCCTGAGCCTCCTCATCTCCAGGCTAAACAACCCCAGCTCCCTCAACCTCTCCTCACAGGGCTGTGCTCAAGGCCTCTCCCCAGCCTCGTTGCCCTTCTCTGGATACTTTCATGTCTCTCATGTGCCTTCTTAACCGAGGGGCACAGAACTGGACACAGTACTCAAGGTGTGGCCTAACCAAAGCAGAGTACAGGGGCAGAATGACCTCCCTGCTCTGGCTGGCAAACCTTTCCTAATGCAGGCCAGGATGCCATTGGCCTTCTTGGCTGCCTGGGCACACTGCTGGCTCATGTTTAGGTGGCTGTTAATCAGCAGCCCCAGGTCCCTTTCTGTTTGGCAGCTCTCCAGCCACTCTGACCCCAGCCTGTAGCTCTGCATGGGGTTGTTGTGGCCAAAGTGCAGCAGCTGGCACTTGGATTTGTTATATTATACTTCAGTCATGAATTACTATAAATTCACTCTTGAAAACAGCTCCAAGGCTGTTGCAGACTTTTGCACAAATGATAATGACTTTTCAGTAGTTGTACAGCTTCATTCATGGGAAGGTTTCAAAGTAGTTTAAAACATGAGTAGTTTAAAATAACTGGGTAGTTGTAAGTTTTAAATAACTGGGTAGTAGTTTAAAATAACTGGGTAACTACTTAGATAATATGAGGTCTTAATTAGAAAAAAACAAAACATATTATAATGTTGTCTGTAAGAAATGCTGGAATTTTAGGTATAGAGCAAAACTCAGCTTCAAATCAAAGTCATTGAGACTGTTGCTTAAAAAAAAAGGGTTTTGGGCCATAAGCATCTTAGAAATGGTTATACTGAAGAACAGATAGTTATTTCTCAACACACACTACAGGAAGTCCAGGAAGAGAAAAAAACACTTTAGCCATATATTTCTCCTGGCCAAGCTATCAGCCCATGGCTTGGACAGGAGCACACTGCGTTGGGTTAGGAACTGGCTGGAGGGCCGAGCCAAAGAGAGTGGTGGTGAATGGTGCCACATCCGGCTGGCGGCCAGGCACTAGTGGGGTGCCCACAAGGGATCAGTGCTGGGCCCATGCTCTTCAACATCTTTATTGATGATCTGGATGAGGCCATTGAATCCC
>CM037632.1:57433167-57474103 GCA_015227895.2 Colaptes auratus
GGGAAAGATTACTTACTTAGAAGTTGAACAGTCCAAAATCCAAAATACAGGCAGTCAATGTTTCTAAAACCTCATAATGCTCAAAAACTATCACTCTGAGCTGCCAGTTCTCCAGCCCTGACACCTCAATATTAAAGTTCACCTTTAGCAAAACCTGCCTGACATAATTAACAAGAAGTTGTATTATGTGTTTCAAAGATGCAAAGTACAGGTTTTAGGTACCTTGGGGTGCAAAATTAGCCCTGCATTTTTCATCCTTGTTGGCAGTTTCTTATACTTAAATTTTTGTTTACTTCCAATTGTTAGTACAGAGCCTCTCATGATTGCTCGCAGCTTCCTGCTTTTGCTCCTCCAGCTTGTCATGTGGTTTGTTCCTACACTGCACATCTTGATCAATGTCTGCCTCCAATAAATGTGATTTGTTGGCATTTACACCAAACTAAAACACACACACACATCAATGAATGAAGCTGCTGTCTTATTTGTAGAGAGATGGTCTTTCTGCAGTTTCCAAGGGGAAAGAAAAGGGGACTCTTTTGGTGGGAGATAATCAGAATAGAATACTGCCATGTGTGACTGGCATCTTTTAGCCTGGAGAAGAGTAGGCTCAGGGGAGACCTCATTGCTCTCTACAACTACCTGAAGGGTGGTTGTAGCCAGAAGGGGGTTGGTCTCTTCTCTCTAGCAACCAGCACCAGAACAAGAGGACACAGTCTCAAGCTGCACCAGGGGAAGTTTAGGCTCAAGGTGAGGAGGAAGTTCTTCATGGAGAGAGTCATTCGCCATTGGAATGGGCTGCCCAGGGAGGTGGTGGAATCACCGTCCCTGGAGGTGTTCAAGAGGGGATTGGACGTGGCACTTGGTGCCATGGTCTAGTCATGGGGTCTGTGGTGACAGGTTGGACTTCATGATCTTCGAGGTCTCTTCCAACCTTAGTGATACTGTGATATTACTGTGATACTGTGACATGATCACCAGGAAGGGAGGACTGAAAGGAGTTAGAAGTGCTGTCAGGATGACAGAAGTACTCTGGGCTACTCGGAACTTCCAAATAAATGACGAGGTCAAATTTGGGCTTGCTCCTACTCATTCTGTAGATTCCCCTGACAAAGTAAATATCTCTTGATGTGGAGCCCACAGAACCGAACATGTTGATTTTTTCATGTCGTTGCCCTATTGTCAATGGTTAGGACTAGCATTTCCACAGGGGAAATCCAAAGGGGAAGTCCAAAGGGGAAAAGAACTCAGGTTCCCCATGATTTGCCAATGAAACTCTGTGTGTCATCAGTTATTACCACAGACACCTCAGCCAGAAGTCCACATAGAGGAACATAAGTGTGAAACTGGAAGTCAGAAACCCATAGAACCATAGCATAGTAATGGTTTCTGCACAGCAGTATGCAACTTCTTCTACCTCCTCTGGCTCTCAGGGTAGTTGGCACACTCTGTAAGTTAGGGTTTTATTGTTTGAGTTTTTAATTTAATTTGGGGTTTGATGTTTTAGCACTTCCATCCAGACTATTTGGTTACATAAGTAAAATTAGACTGCACAGGATTTATATGTCTAAGAACACATTCCCAAAGCTTCTCTTAGATATATTATGCAGAGAAAGCATCTCGGACTTCTCTCTTCTAATGTGTCTCTATTTATCTGTTCCTTCAGGAACTTCACAGTTTTAGGAACTGATTGAACTTCCCACTATAAACTTATTGCAATTAAAAATAAGGTACAGCAGTGCACCAATGATGATTCACACAGAACAGAAGCAGTTTCAGATTAACATACTAAGATATGGTGGGAGAGCCAAGAATGGGCATAACAGTGACTTGAGCTTCCTATGTCTTGCCCATTGTGGGATGAAGAGAAGCTCTTGATAGATGATGTATGGTAGAAAAGAACTGAAATTAAGCACTGAGCACACAGAGGCTCTTTTACCTTCTGTCCTGGACTTCTCAAAGCTGCTTTATAAAGTTCTTAAACAGCTACTTTTCATGCTTGTGCTGCACAAGCACTTCCCCCACATCCAGTGGAATTTCTGACTCTTTTCACATTGTATCAGAAGAAAACTCTTTAAAACCACACTTAACAAGGCTCACAGAAGTCAAGGATCCTTGAATCCTTGGAAAGACTGGTTGGACAGTCCCTCTTTCCATCTTTGACAGACACAAATATGCACACAATTATTACTGTTAGGAAGGCAGACCATGATTACTGTATGTCCTAATTCTAAAGTAGGTTAACTTGAGGTTTTAAATAACAATCTTTTAACTTGCAAAATCTCTTAATCTCTACAGTCTGTCTATCTCCATGTTGTTTTAATCCCTATTTCATAAGTCCATCTCTTAAGTATCTAGATGTGTATCTCTTAAAAAGCAGTTCTCAGATATTATCAGGCAAGGATATCATTAACTTGCTATGTGGGTGAGAACATTTCTGTAAAAACACAACACATCATTAGCAGAAAACAAACAGGCTCTTCCAGGTCACAGACACGGAGCAGTTAGTAGAACATGCTAGATTGTTTCTCTGCTTCTAATATCCTATGATGTCATTTTGTTATCACTGCACATGGGGATTTGAAATTTCAAAGGAGCATATTCAGATCTTTTGTAATATTAATTACACTGATGTGGCAGATGCAGCACTTTGCTCTCTCTTTTCATTCTACAGTAACTAAGATTCTGATAGATATTTTCGCCTTCTAACTGTATTTGGTCTAATATAACAACTTAGGTGGAAATAAAGGAGAGAAGCATAGTCAAGGCTAATGAAGGCCAATGGCATCCTGGCCTGGATCAGGAACAGTGTGGCCAGCAGGAGCAGGGAGGTCATTCTGCCCCTGTACACTGCACAGGTTAGGCCACACCTCGAGTCCTGTGTCCAGTTCTGGGCCCCTCAGTTTAGGAAAGATGTTGACTTGCTGGAGCATGTCAAGAGAAGGGCAACAAAGCTGGGGAGGGGTTTGGAGCACAAGCCCTATGAGGAGAGGCTGAGGGAGGTGGGGTTGCTTAGCCTGGAGAAGAGGAGGCTCAGGGGAGACCTTATTGCTGTCTACAGCTACCTGAAGAGAGGTTGTAGCCCGGTGGGGGTTGGTCTCTTCTCTGGCAACCAGTACCAGAACAAGAGGACACAGTCTCAAGCTGCACCAGGGGAATTTTAGGCTCGAGGTGAGGAGAAAGTTCTTTGCTGAGAGTCATTAGCCATTGGAATGTGCTGCCTGTGGAGGTGGTGGAGTCACCATGACTGGAAGTGTTCAAGAGGGGACTGGACATGGCACTTGGTGCCATGGTTTAGTCCTGTGGTGACAGGTTGGACTTGATGATCTTTGAGGTCTCTTCCAATCTTGGTGATTCTGTGTTTCTGTATAGATGTCTTGCTTTGCCATTCTCTATAAATTTAAGTGTGAAATGATAATAATCTCAAACATAGAAGAGCATTAAAGAATGAGATTGAATTATCAATCTCTCTCTTTTTAATTTTTTTTTAAGTTATGTCAGAGTTAGAGCAAACCATCCCCAATGTGCATACTTCAGCATTGCAGGGTTTTGCAGTTTCTGCACCTGCACATGCAGACACATATTAGAAGAGGATTCATGATTGAGTTTTAAGTGTCTGGGGTACCTAGCTGGCAAGGTCTGCAGATGGGAGTGCACTACATACAATCACTTAAAAAACTAGCACCAGGAGAGACAAGTCAGGTGAGATCACACAGAATCACAGAATCACCAAGGTTGGAAAAGACCTCAAAGATCATCAAGTCCAACCTGTCACCCAACACCTCTAAACCATGGCACCAAGTGCCACGTCCAATCCCCTCTTGAACACCTCCAGGGATGGTGACTCCACCACCTCCCTGGGCAGCACATTCCAATGGCTAACAACTCTCTCAGTGTAGAACTTTCTCCTCACCTCCAGCCTAAACTTCCCCTGGTGCAGCTTGAGACTGTGTCCTCTTGTTCTGGTGCTGGTTGCATGGGAGAAGAGACCAACCCCCTCCTGGCTACTGTAAATGATGTGATGCTGGACACCATATAAAAATACCGGTTTTGCCTTAGAATAGTGCTATTGTTGTCCTGATATTCTGAGAACATGAAGGCCCTATCAGGAGTCAGAGTAGGTTCCTTTAGAGCAGTCAGTATAACTGAAAGAACTAGATTACTGCTAGGGCCCAGATATAAGTCTTCAAATATTATTACGAGACTGATGAGACTGCACACAGAGCACCTCTGAAAGAGTACGTTCTGAGTCTCAGAATGCCTCCAGTTTCACTCTTAAATGAGCTTGTTTTGAGAAGGTAGAGCCAAAGATCAGGAAATCAGTTTAGACTTCTATGCTATCCAGTGTTTGTGTCCATCTGGGAATGTACTTATTACCAGGAGAAGGTGTGGCTGAGCAGGATGAGTCAGGAATGAGACAGATAAAAACATCACATTGGTGAAGAATGCAGACTGTTTCACTAGAAAAAATTCTGAACACTCAGAAGCAGGTCTGCTAAGAAAATAGTCAAAACCTGATATAAATGCAGAAGAGAGAAATGAGCCAAAGTGGACTTGTGATTGGGCAGAAAACTAAGGCAAAAGCATAGGTTATCCTCAAAGATGTCAGCCAATTAGAGCAACCTTCTCTTCTCCCAGGTAACCAGCACCAGAACAAGAGGACACAGTCACAAGCTGCACCAGGGGAAGTTTAGGCTGGAGGTGAGGAGAAAGTTCTTCCCAGAGAGAGTTGTTAGCCATTGGAATGTGCTGCCCAGGGAGGTGGTGGAGTCACCATCCCTGGAGGTGTTCAAGAGGGGATTGGACATGGCACTTGGTGCCATGGTGCAGTAGTCATGAGGTGTTGGGTGACAGGTTGGACTTGATGATCTTTGAGGTCTTTTCCAACCTTATTGATTCTATGATTCTATGAACTTTCAATCACGAAGTCTTTAACTGTACAAGTAGATATGAACTATACCAGGTCTGTATGACTAGAATCAAGCAGAGTTTTTTAACTCCAGCTTTGTCTTTCACAGTGAAATCACAGCACTGTTATATCATTAAAACTAAAATGTTATCATGTGAAACCTATGATTCCTGCCCCTCAGCCCTGATGAAGACCTCTGATGTCTGTAGTTGTCACAGGAGAGCATCAGCAGTCACACTCTGGAGATTGTGTCTGCTGGGATTCTGAAGGGAAGGCTCTCCCATAAGCCTGGAGAAGATCACAGATAGAAAAGATAAGTATACATTCCTAGCAATCCAATGCATTCCAAGCTGGTGCATGCATGGCATATTACCAACAAATCTGCACACAGAGAGCAGCTGCTCATTTAGAACTTGTCTGCATCCAACAATCTGTTTCTAACTATTGGTTCAACCATGCTGTAAGATGTGTAAATCCTGGAAAAATAAACAAATTCTTTTTATTCTCCCTAAAAAAAATAATCAGTGTGGAAGAAGATAATATTTGTAGGTAATTCTACTTGCCTTTAACTGTCTTTGTGCAGAGTTGGGCATGCACATTTTTTTTGGTGGTATGCAGGCAATCATACAGCATCTTTTGAAGTCCACCTTGTGCAAGTCAGCTTCATTTTCAGCAAATGCTTGGAAGACCCAAGTGCTGAAAGAAGTGCTATTTGGCCCCAGAAAGTACTCAGCGCTGGTTAGGCCATACCTTGAGTCCTGTGTCCAGTTCTGGGTCCCTCAGTTTAGGAAAGATGTTGACTTGCTGGAACATTTCCAGAGGAGGGCAACAGAGCTGGTGAGGGATTTGGAACACAAGCCCTATGAAGAGCGCCTGAGGGAGCTGGGGTTGCTTAGCCTGCAGAAGAGGAGGCTCAGGGGAGACCTTATTGCTCTCTACAACTGCCTGAAGGGAGGTTGTAGACAGGTGGGGGTTGGTCTCTTCTCCCAGGCAACCAGCACCAGAACAAGAGAACACAGTCTCAAACTGTGCCAGATGAGGTTTAGGCTGGAGGTTACGAGGAAGTTTTACACAGAGAGAGTGATTGCCCATTGGAATGTGCTGCCCAGGGAGGTGGTGGAGTTGGCATCACTGGAGGTGTTTAGGAAGAGACTGGATGGGGTGATTGGTGACATGGGTTAGTTGATTAGATGGTGTTGGGTGATAGGTTGGGTACTATGATCTTGAAAGTCTCTTCCAACCTAGTTTGTTCTATTCTGTTCTATTCAAGTCTAGTCTAGTCTAGTCTTCAACCCTCCCAATAGCACTGATGAATTAGAATAATCATTTGGTGTAGTTGAATGTGTGGCAGCTATGGCCACATTTTTTTTCCTATATAATTGCATAAGCTTACTGTAGTTGTGTGTGCCATGTGGCATTTAATGTGACTGGAAGAAAAGACTCTAGGTATGATTCTGTACTTAGCTCTGTGACAGTAATGACTAAAGGAGACTGAAGGAGTTGGGGCTGTTCAGTCTGGAGAAGAGAAGGCTCCGAGGTGACCTAATTGTGGCTTTCCAGTATCTGAAGGGGGGCTACAAGAAGGCTGGGGAGGGACTTTTCAGGCTATCAGGGAGTGCTAGGACTAGGGGGAATGGAATGAAGCTGGAGGTGTGGAGATTCAGGCTGGATGTGAGGAGGAAGTTCTTCACCGTAAGGGTGGTGAGGCCCTGGAATGGGGTTGTCGAGGGAGGTGGTTGAGGCCCCGTCCAGGCTGGATGAGGCTCTGGCCAGCCTGATCTAGTGTAGAGTGTCCCTGCCTATGGCAGGGGGGTTGGAACTAGATGATCCTTGTGGTCCCTTCCAACCCTAACTGAAACTAAACTATGAAAATCATGGCTCAGGTGTTTATAATATGCCATATCTCAGTTTCTTTATGGTCTGGCACAAAGATTATTCAGGTACTGGTCAGGTCAATGGGGCATCTGTCTGCAGGGTGACGAAATGATCAGACATACATAATGTAATTTGGTTTACCAGTCAAAGAACAACACTTTCATGCAGACAGATATTTTCAGTGTCTGCTGTTGCAAACATTTTGGGTGCAAAATTTCATGGTGGCTTAAACACTTTAAAGGATTGTGTAAGCATAGTGGAATTCACTTCTTAACCAGACTTATCATTACAAATTAACTACACTTAGGAAATTTAAACACATCTAAGTCCAAAATGCTACTCAAGTCTGAAATATTATTAAGGTATTACAAGTTCAAATTCCTGGTTTAACAGCTGAATTTTAAGTAGTTTAGTAAATATTGCCTTTTCATATTTCCTGTCTTAATTACACTCAATGGTACTTTATTATAAGACTGAACTCTGAGCAGTATTTCTCCATGATAAACAAAACACATATTCCCCTTTCTACTGAGGTCAGCTTTCTGTGTGCTCTGAACTGGATAAATAGTTGCCTGTTACAATTCACAGAATCACAGAATCACCAAGGTTGGAAGAGACCTCAGAGATCATCGAGTCCAACCTGTCACCACAGACCCCATGACTAAACCATGCCATCAAGTGCCACATCCAATCCCCTCTTGAACACCTCCAGGGATGGTGACTCCACCACCTCCCTGGGCAGCACATTCCAATGGCAAACAACTCTCTCAGTGGAGAACTTTCTCCTCACCTCAAGCCTAAACTTCCCCTGGCACAGCTTGAGACTGAGTCCTCTTGTTCTGGTGCTGGTTGCTTTGAGAGAAAAGACCAACTCCCTCCTGGCTACAACCTCCTGTCAGGTAGTTGCAGAGAGCAATAACGTCTCCCCCTGAGCCTCCTCTTCTCCAGGATAAATAATCCCAGCTCCCTCGGGCTCTCCTTGTAGGGCTTGTGCTCAAGGCCTCTCCCCAGCCTTGTTGCCCTTCTCTGGACATTTTCAAGTGTCTCAATGTCCTTCTCAAACTGAGGGGCCCAGAACATCTAATTCCTTCATCCATTTTTTTCAAATGTTTGTAGAAAAACAAAAGAACTGCTTTACAGTGAGGGTGGCAGGGCACTGGAACAGGCTGCACAGAGAGATTGTGGAGGCTCCTTCTCTGGAGACTTTCAAAACCCACCTGGATGCATTCTTGTGTGGATTATCCTAAGCGATGCTGCTTTGGCAGGGGGGTTGGACTCAATGATCTCTTGAAGTCCCTTCCAACCTCTAAGGTACTGTGATACTGTGACTTCTTGGAATTGTATAAAGGTGGCAGCAAAAACTCATTAGTCACATTTACAGAGGATTTTGTTGATCCAATATAATAAAGAGGTAATATTTTTTATTATGATTTCCTATTCCTTTGATTCAATCAGACATACATGTGGAGAACCCTGAGAACAGCATGGCCTGTGTCTCATTACCGTTGCTTAGAGTTTAAAATGGAGGAGAAAAAAGGCTGCAGATACTTCAAACTGACTGAATGAAAAACTACTCCACCAGAATCACCTGAGCCTCAACACGTCAAAATGTTCCTGTTTACTGTACCTGAAACAAGGCTGGTGAGAGGTCTTGAGCACAATCTCTATGAGGAGAGGCTGAGGGAACAGGGATTGTTTAGCCTGCAGAAGAGGAGGCTCAGAGTTGCTCTCTACAACTACCTGGAGGGAGGTTGTAGACAGGTGGGGGTTGGTCTCTTCTCCCAGGTAACCAGCACCAGAATGAGAGGACACAGTCTCAAGCTGCACCAGGGGAGGTTTAGGCTGGCTGTTAGGAAGAAGTTCTTCATAGAAAGAGAGATTGACCATTGGAATGTACTGCCCAGGGAGGTGGTGGAGTCACCATCACTGGAGGTGTTTAGGAAGAGACTGGTTGGGATGCTTTGTGCCATGGTTTAGTTGATTAGATAGTGTTGGAAGATGGGTTGGACTCAGTGATCTCAAAGGTCTTTTCCAACCTGGTTAATTCTATTCTATTCTATTCTATTCTATTCTATTCTATTCTATTCACAGTATCACAGTATTACCAAGGTTGGTAGAGACCTCAAAGATCATCGAGTCCAACCTGTCACCACAGACCTCATGACTAAACCATGGCACCAAGTGCCACGTCCAATCCCCTCTTGAACACTTCCAGGGATGGTGACTCCACCACCTCCCTGGGCAGCACATTCCAATGGCGAACAACTCTCTCTGTGAAGAACTTTCTCCTCACCTCCAGCCTAAACTTCCCCTGGTGCAGATTCTATTCTATTCTATTCTATTCTATTCTATTCTATTCTATTCTATTCTATTCTATTCTACTCTATTCTAACTCATTGCATGCTTCCTTTCATATTGATTAGTGGTAGAAAGACAAATATCTTTAGTGTAATAGCAAAGTATTTGTTCACAAGAATGATACCTTGCTAGCTACTTGGTAGCTCCCTTATCAAAGATCCAGATTGCTGGTAATGTACATAATAGCACCCAGTAAAAATGACAGGTAGAAGTCTATTTTAGTGAGCACCTGAAAAAAAAACTTTTTCTGGTACACTGCTTACACTGTGTAAAGTAATTCTGAAGAATTCTGAATTCTTAATCACAGGCAGAATCAGGACCTCATCACCCAAGCAGAGTATGAATTCTAGTCATGTGACTTAAGTGTTAAGACAATCTCTCTTAGTTCTTCAGTTCTACTGACATGAGGGATTTGATCCAGGCTCTACATTTATTTATTTGGTGAAAGAAGCAAAAATGCTATGCAAGGTTAAAAACACTGCAAAGTGATGACAAAAGTAACACGAGAGGGAAAGATAAAGGAGAAATATAGCAAAAGTGGAGCGTGTGTTAGAGTGATGACTTGTTGAACGGACATCTGTGCAAAGTTAACAGGAGTGATTCATCAGAGTTCTCCTGAACAGTGAAGGTTATCAAACAATGACAGAAGACCTTTTGCAAAGGATGCAGAATGGGAAACAAGTGCAATTAGTTTTACAGAGGTTTTTCACACATGTTGTTAATGTAGATCACACAGACTCAGGCTCTCATCTGACACTAGAACAGATCGTTGACCTCAGAGGCTCAACGCACTGGATTTTGAATTAACAACTCAAGCTTCTATACATTCACTTCATATACTTGGGCTAATGGCTCCCTAACACAGGCTGTCCTGTTTTTGACACTGGTGAATGTAACTGGTCACATTCAGGAGGTGGGAATGCCAGCATAAGCCTCCCAGCCATACCCTGCCAATCCACGTCCCTAGTGGCAGATCGTTCCTCTGCTATCCTTCCATTGTCTGACCAAAAGGGCATTTGCTTATCGAAGCAGCTTGATGTCTACTGGAGTTAAAGACCAAAGCAAAGCCAACAAATTCTTCTATAGATTCCCCTGTCATATAAACATATGTTGTTTGTTCATTTGTTTGTTTATTTAAAGGTACAAAGCCCCACAGGTCTATGGTAATGGAGAAAACCACAGGACAAAATAAAGCCAAATGGCAATGAAATACTTTGTGCAGGACAAGAAATGACCAGAAAAGGAAGAGGAAATGTTAATTGAAGTATGATTGGTTTTGTATTTGTCTCTATAGAAATGCTGTCAGAATTATCTAAAAGTCATTTTTAGTTAGTGTTTTCTTACCTAGGCAATACACTACGTAAATCTTTATGACAATTAATTACTTACTTTCTGGATACTTGTATCCTCAGTAAGGTACCTGAGCCTCTGATCAGAGCTCTCTCTCAAGAGTTTTACAGTCATAGCATGCTTATTAAGGAGACCTTGTATTTCCAAGCTTAGAAGCTTCACTACAAGAAAAGAATGTGCAAGAAGATTCGGTAAGATTAGTGTGCACAAGCAATGCCATGCATTAGGTATGCAGCAGCAGAAACTCAACTTGCATGTCAAGTGTGAGTCAAACTGAGACAACAATGCAAATCCATCCTCCATTTACAGTCCTTATATACTCATTGCAGGTTTAACTGGTAAGCATGTACACCAAAGGTCTTGAGCCTCCACTAGCGTGACCTAAGCTCATATGTGAAATAGCAGCAGACAAATATGCCTGCACTTGAGGCTAAAATTGTGGATAACAGTTGGTTTTCAGCCTTGTGTATTTTCCATCCTAATATTTTTCCAGTTATACTATAAAATGATTTTTCTTGCATGTCAATCATAAAATTGTTTTTAAAGTTTGTGGACACCAATATCCAGGGAAATAAACAAAAAGAAAGATCTGTTACATACCCTTCTGCCCTCCACACAGCGCTGGAGTTCAGGCTTAGCTAGCACGGAGTACTGGCAGCCATGGGGCTGCCATGTTATTTCTCTCCAGTCACAGGTCCTGTTGTCAGAACAGCTGAGGCAAGGGACAATCCACTGCCCTGGAAAAGAGCAATAGGCTGTCAGCACCTCCTCTGTACTTTTGTGAGTAGATTTATTATATAGCAAGTAAGATATTTTTGAGCATTTTGTCACGGGAGTTTTCCTCAACTTAAATGCCCGCCAACCCTTTGAAGAGACTATTTCCTTCCTCTGTGTTGTGCCCTTCTCATTTAGGTAGGCTGAGAGTTTTTACTGAGCTGTGAATGTTCAAATTTCACAGTTTGGGAGTTCATTTCTCAGTTCATGTTGCCTTTCTCATAGCAGCTTGTCCTTTCTCCACAGAAGGAAGATGAGAAAGGGAGATGAGGTTGAATGCAAAAAGAAAATACTCATATTCAGAAGTGTCTGAAGACCAGATTCATTCTCATCTCTAATTAACCCTCTGAAAGTTGAGTGGCTGGTTGAAGCTAGACTTTGAGCGCCCCTTGATAAGAAAAAGAAGCAAGATGACTTTCCCTCAAAAATAATGATTTCCTTAATCTGTAAGAATTCCAAGGACTGTCCCATATCACATGAATAAATTTTAGAATCACAGTATCACCAAGGTTGGAAGAGACCTCAAAGATCATCAAGACCAACCTGTTACCACAGACAGGATGACTAATCCATGGCACCATGTGCCACATCCAATCCCCTCTTCAACACCCCCAGGGATGGTGACTCCACCACCTCCCTGGGCAGCACATTCTCTCTGTGAAGAACTTTCTCCTCACCTCCAGCCTAAACTTCCCCTGGCACAGCTTGAGACTGTGTCCTCTTGTTCTGGTGCTGGTTGCTAGAGAGAAGAGGCCAACCCCTTCCTGGCTACAACCACCTTTCTGGTAGTTGTAGAGAGCAATAAGGTCTCCCCTGAGCCTCCTGTTCTCCAGGCTAAACAATCCCAGCTCCCTCAGCCTCACCTCATACAAATTGCAAGTTAAGGGTATAAAGTGCAATTGACAAGCCAATGGGTTTTTACATCCCTTAGCTAATGTTGAATGGTTTGGTTGTGGGAGGTTTTTGGTTTGTTTCTTTGGTTTTGTTTTCTAAAGCTGTTTATTTGCAAAATCCCATTGGCAATCTGAGAGATTTCATTTCTAAAGGAGGAGAGAAACCTTCTGAGTTGCCTTTCTATGCAGACCAACACAACCCCCCACTTTTTCTATACCATACAAGTGCACTGATATGACAGGATCTCACAGTCTATGCAGTTCTGCCAGCAAAACCTGCTTTTGCTCTGATGAAAGGCATTAGACAAGGTAGAGTGCAGAGACCCCCAGGTCCTTGTGTTAATGTTATCCAGCCTTGCTAGCACAGCCAGCTTTCTCACCACAGCCCAGTAAATGGCTCCAAAAGCAAATGTTTGCAAAGCAGACCTATCCTTAGATTTTGTGACCATCACTGCAACCAGATAGCAGCTCAGCAGCCAGCTGGGTGTGCTTTGCTGTGTGTGATAGATTGCAGCTGCACAAGAAGTCACAACAAAACCCCAAGGTTGTTGCCTGTGGACATTTATCAGGTTGGGGACTGAGTGGGAGGCTGATTGAAGTAACTCTGCAGGATCCCATGGCTCTGGGAGAGTCAGCTGCTACCTCAGGAGCAATGGAATTTCCAGGGAGGCAGCCTGTGCTTGCACTGAGCTAAAGACCCAAGAGTGTATGTTAGGGTAAGTAGCAGTGTGAGTTGTCCTAGCAGATAAAGAAATTCTTCTAAATAAAAGCATCAAAATTGTTTGCATGGGAGCCTGTTCTGGCACATCTAAGGGCATAATATATTCCACACAGCTCCAGCTGCTCCATAGCCTCCACAGCTGAGGCTACTTTTCCCCAGTGCTCAGCCCACCCTCAGCTACACTTGCAGAGGATATGTAGCAAATAATGGCAGACTGAGGCTAAATAAAAGCCTGGATACTGACTTTACCATTCTCTGGTTCCCATGGGTGTTGATACCTCCAGAATGTTGCAGCTGGACAAGGAGCCCAGCGCAGCATGGAGGAAACAGAAGAAGGGATACTCAGGACCATGTTGGTAGGGTGCAAGTGGGGAGGTGGAGCTGGCCAATGATCCTTGCTCAGAGGAGTTAACAGCTTGCATTGTTTGCGTCCTATGTCTACTCTAGAATTCCTCAGAAATGATCTGAAATTTGTTTTGTGTAGTATTTTACATTTTAAAATGATATAAAAACTGGGCAGATTTTTTTTCCTGATGTTGTAATTTTTCTTTCAAACCAAATACATAAGATTTCTGGCAATATTTACAATATGTGAGATCCCTGATTGTATGGAATTTTCTTCGTGACATCCTTTACATTTGTGAGTTGATCTGGTTTTGAGTAATACACTAGAAAAGTTGAACTAAATAATATGAATATTGAGGTGCTGAAACATTTGAAGAATAACAGTTTAGTAGGCATGAGGTCTTGGGTGACAGGTTGGACTTGATGACTTGATCAGGTGACCCGCCTGGTGGATGTGGGGAGGCCTGTGGATGTGGTGTACCTGGACCTCAGCAAGGCCTTTGACACTGTCCTCCACAGCAAACTCCTGGCCAAGCTGGCAGCCCATGGCTTGGACAGGAGCACTCTGTGCTGGGTTAGGAGCTGGCTGGAGGGCCAAGCCCAGAGAGTGGTGGTGAATGGTGCCACATCCAGGTGGATGTCTGTCACTAGAGGTGTGCCCCAAGGATCAGTGCTGGGCCCCATGCTCTTCAACATCTTTACTGATGATCTAGATGAGGGCATTGAGTCCATCATCAGGAAATTTGCGGACAACACCAAGCTGGGGGCAGGAGTTGATCTGCTGGAGGGAAGGAGAGGCTTTGAAGAGGGAGCTTGACAGGCTGGACAGATGAGCAGAGTCCAAGGGCATGAGATTGAACACATCCAAGTGCCAGGTTCTGCACATTGGCCACAGCAATCCCATGCAGTGCTACAGGCTGGGGTCAGAGTGGCTGGAGAGCGGCCAGGCAGAGAGGGACCTGGGGGGACCGGTTGATGGTAGGCTGCACATGAGCCTGCAGTGTGCCCAGGCAGCCAAGAGGGCCAATGGCATCCTGGCCTGCATCAGGAACAGTGTGGCCAGCAGGAGCAGGGAGGTCATTCTGCCCCTGTACACTGCACCGGTTAGGCCACACCTCGAGTGCTGTGTCCAGTTCTGGGCCCCTCAGTTTAGGAAGGATGTTGACTTGCTGGAACATGTCCAGAGAAGGGCAACAAAGTTGGTGAGGGGTTTGGAGCACAAGCCCTATGAGGAGAGCCTGAGGGAGCTGGGGTTGCTTAGCCTGGAGAAGAGGAGACTCAGTGGTAACCTTAAGGGAGGTTGTAGACAGGCAGATGTTGGTCTCTTCTCCCTGGCAGCCAGCACCTGACCAAGAGGACACAGTTTTAGGCTGTTCCAGGGGAGGTTTAGGCTGGAGGTTAGTAGGAAGTTCTACACAGAGTGGTTGGCCATTGGAATGGGCTGCCCAGGGAGGTGGTGGAGTCACCATCATTGCAGGTGTTCAGGAGAAGAGTTGATGGGTGCTTGGTTGCATGGTTTAGTTGATTAGGTGGTGTTGGATGATAGGTTGGGTGCGATGATCTTGAAGGTCTCTTCCAACCTGGTCTATTCTATTCTATTCTATTCTGTTCTGTTCTGTTCTGTTCTGTTCTGTTCTGTTCTGTTCTGTTCTGTTCCGTTCCGTTCCATTCTATCTTTGAGGTCTTTTCCAATGTCGTTGATACTATGATCTTTCCATAGGAGCTGCTTTGATAAAAGCTAACGAAAGATGCTCAAAGCAGGAACAAAACTATCAAATGAAGTGTACAGCCTTTAAAGGGTTAAAGCATTTAAATTTATGGTAGTATTTTTAAAGTATGTAGTAAACAGTCCTAACAAATTATTTTAAAAGCATATTTCTTTTCCATTCCCTTTTTTGGGAGGACTGGTAATGCTTAATCTCACATCTTCAATAAATTTATATGTGCAACTGTTGCGGTTTGGGCTGGGTGCCCTCTGCTACATGAGGTGCTTCCTGTGTCCAGAGGTCCAGCCCAGTGGCTGGACACAGGAAACTAGGTATTTCTACCACAATTCTCTGCACCACCACTATAAGATCCAGTGCGAGGTCTAGCATCTCCTCTTTCTTCCTCGCTGGCGCCCGGTAACTGGGGGAGATGTTGTCTCCTGGCCATGGGCCTGGCTAGGCCCAAGGCCACGGGGGGATGGGCAGTCTCAGATCTGGCCAGCTGAGACTAGCCTAGCAGTGGGGAGGGGGGAAGAAGGAGCCCTGGGGGTCTTGGATGTACCCCCAGGTGGGGATGGGATCTTTCTGGGTATGCTTTGGGATTTTCTTTTGTCACTGTGCTTCTGGCTCTCTGTAAACATTCACTGCTTTGTCATTTAAACTTTCCATCACTTTTGCAATCCGTTTGTCTGAGTAGTTATTTTTGCCCGTGGTGGGGAGGGGGGCTGCCTCAACCCACTACAGCAACAGATTAACTGCTCTAATAAAGAAAGAATCCAGCTTACTTTTGCTCTCCCTGTGGAAAATTCTTAGTTACAGGCTTTCCTAAAACATCAGGTTTACCCATTTTTAATTTATCAGTAAACTGACAGCAGCTCCCGTTTCCCTGCTCTCTCTCATTGAACTGTAAGTAAACTTTCCTGTGCCTGGCAGAAGGAAGGCTATCACTTTTAGCTGAGGCATCAAAATACACAGGCTGATGGCAATAGTGCTGTAAGCTATGTTGCATGCTGCTGCCTTACATAAATGGAGAAAAAGCCACTTGTATTTGTAATAGAAAATAAGCTCAATTAACACACTTTTCCCCCCTCCAATTTTACACTGGGAATTGTCTTCTTTTATTCATTGTCTTAGTTTATTCATTTTATCTTTTCACACTATATTATTTTTGAGGAGTTAGAATGCACTAACTACTGTACAGTTACAGTAGGAAAAGTTCACTGTAGTTGGATTAAAAATGCATCAATCTACACACATCACCCAGAAAACCTAGGTAGATATAAAACCTACAGCTATTCTGTTATCATTAAATCACAGTGTTTCCAATAAACAGGAGGTTATCTCCATATATCCTTGTTGTCATAGAATCATGTCATAGAATCATAGAATCAATAAGGTTGGAAAAGACCTCAAAGTCCTCATCAAGTCCAACCTGTCACCCAAGATCTCCTGACTACTAAACCATGGCACTGAGTGCCACATTCAATCCACTCTTGAACACCTCCAGGGACAGTGACTCCACCATATTCCTGGGCAGCCCATACCAATGGCTAACAACTCTCTCAGTGAAGAACTTTCTCCTCAAGATAAAAAATGCAGTTGCATTAGTTGACTATACAGGAGTGTTGCATTGTTTTTCATTTATTTATTAAAGAATTAAACAAAATTGCTTATTGTCTAGTTGAGCAACAACTTAAGCTACAAGTAAGGTTGCATTCCAGAGCAGTCTGGTGGATTATTCAGATTTGTGAAAGTACTTGCATAAGGCTTCATGCAGGTGTGACCTAAACATGAATATCTGTCTGACCATCTGTTCTAATCTGGGTCCTAACTAAACCAAAGGGATGTCTCAATTTTATTGGGTTATTATGTGTCCAGTTCTGGGCACCTCAGTTTAAGAAGGACATTGAGACTCTTGAATGTGTTCAGAGAAGGGCAACGAGGCTGGGGAGAGGCCGCGAGCACAAGCCCTATGAGGAGAGGCTGAGGGAGCTGGGGTTGCTTAGGCTGGAGAAGAGGATGCTCAGGGGAGACCTCATTGCTCTCTACAGCTACCTGAAGGGAGGTTGTAGCCAGGGGAGGGGGCTGGTCTCTTCTCCCAGGCAACCAGCACCAGAACAAGAGGACACAGTCTCAAACTGCACCAGGGGAAGTTTAGACTGGAGGTGAGGGGAAAGTTCTTCATAGAGAGAGTTGTTAGCCATTGGAATGTGCTGCCCAGAGAGGTGGTGGAGTCACCCTCCCTGGAGGTGCTCAAGAGGGGAATGGAAGTGGCTCTTGGTGCCATGGTTTAGTCATGAGGTGCTGAGTGACAGGTTGGACTTGATGATCTTTGAGGTCTCTTCCAACCTTGGTGATTCTGTGATTCTATGTTTGATTTGTCCATCTTGGTTTTAAGGTATCAATATATGTAAATACACACACATTTTTTGGAACTGTAAATTGCTTTCTGCATTTATATTACAGAAGTGGAAATACAAAATTCAAATGGATCAAAATGTGTTCTCTTTCTAAAGCTATTTTTCTTTTGAGTAGACAAACTTCTCCATTTAGAATGAAGCATTTTTGGTTTAAATAGTTCTAATGGAAATATTTCAATGCATTTTAAATCCTACATGACATAACTCAAGCAGCACTGCGTCCTGGGAGGTGTTCAAGAGGGGATTGGACGTGGCACTTGGTGCTGTGGTCTAGTAGTCATGAGGTCTTGGGTGACAAGTTGGACTTGATGATCTTTGAGGTCTTTTCCAACCTTATTGATTCTATGATTCTATGATCAGTTGTTAGACACTTAAGCAAAAAAATGGTCACACAAACTAATTAGCCTGATTTCTTAATTCTGTACCTATTGCAAGTGATTAGCTAAATTTATTATCCATAGGCTAGAAAGGAGGAAACTTTATTTTTAGGTTTACTTTGATGAGGTGCCTGAGTTAATTTTCAGAAGAAAGAGTATCAGGTACAAACCTTTCATGTCTCCAGCTTCGCAGTTCTTAAAAACAGTCTGTGAAATTGCTGAGAGATATTCATGAGACAGAGGCTGCAAGCCACAAGACTCCTCTGGACGAATCCGAGAGCCACAGTCCTGAATTAAAAAGAAATCTGTGAAAATGACAGCACTGCACCCATCCATAGGACTTTGAAATCCTTTTCAAGGACATTTAAAGAGGGGAAAAAAAGAAAGTTATTCGGGGTTGGTTCTGCAGTTAATTATTAGGCCACACCTTGAGTCCTGTGTCCAGTTCTGGGCCCCTCAGTTTAGGAAGGATGTTGAGTTGTTGGAACGTGTCCAGAGCAGGGCAACAAAGCTGGGGAGGGGTTTGGAGCACAAGCCCTATGAGGAGAGGCTGAGGGAGCTGGGGTTGCTTAGCTTGCAGAAGAGGAGGCTCAGGGGAGACCTTCTTGCTCTCTACAACTACCTGAAGGGAGGTTGTAGCCAGGAGGGGGTTGGTCTCTTCTCCCAGGCAACCAGCACCAGAACAAGAGGACACAGTCTCAAGCTGTGCCAGGGGAGGTTTAAGCTGGATGTTAGGAAGAAATTCTTCATAGAGGGAGTAATTGCCTATTGGAATGTGCTACCCAGGGAGGTGGTGGAGTTATCATCACCACTGGAGGTGTTAGGAGGAGACTGGATGGGGTGCTTGGTGCCATGGTTTAGTTGATTAGATGGGGTTGGATGATGGGTTGGATGTGATGATCTTGAAGGTCTCTTCCAACCTGGTCTATTCTATTCTATTCTATTCTATCCTATTCTATTCTATTCTATTCTATTCTATTCTATTCTATTCTATTCTATTCTATTCTATTCTATTCCTTTGCTCTTCAATATAAATGTTTAACATGACATTTATAAACCTGTTTCCTTTCAAACAATGGTTTTGCAACTACCCAGAAAACCTGATTATCCTATACCGAAATTCAGAGGTGCTGCTAGGTCCCAAAGAGTTCAGAATAAATATCTAGATAAATAGCAATTCTTTACCATGAGTTTTAACACATGTGGCTTCCTACATAGTAAGTAATGGGTTGTATCAACTTTGTGCCTTGCAGTTGTGGTGTTCAAACACCCACTGACATTGATACAGATGACATCACAGCACTGGTGTCATTGGGCAAATATTTTGGCAGTTTTAGATATCTACAGTATATATAGCTGCATGAGCTGCCCACTCTAGTTTTCCTTTATAATTTCTGCAGAGAAATAGCTTTCCTAGGATATATTTTTACCCTGGTTTAGACGTGCATGCCAGGATAAAATGAATCACATCCTTAAAATGCCTTTCTCCCTCAACTTGTAGCAAGAGTTTTTCTCATGGATAGGATTGAACCTGCTGCTGTTAGTCATCCCATGCTGCAGTCATGCCAGCTTCAAAAATGAAAGTGCTAACTGGAGCCAAATATGGGGCTTGAAGTTCAGATTGTAACATGGGAGGCTTCCTGTTCTGGTTGCTGCTTCTGGGTGGAGGCAAAGTGGATTGCATTGATAACAGCAGCAAATATCCATCTTAGCCCATGACACAAGCGAAAAAAAAAACCCTTCCCACTGACTCCAAAGGGTTAAGGTAATTTTTGTGTACAAAAGGTCAGAGAAACAGCAGATGTGTGGGGTTTTTTGTACAGTTGCCTTGCTTAATGCTCTATACAAAGCTGTTATAACAAAACAAATTACTTGGTATCTTCTAGTTAAACTGTGGTCCTGTCTTGGAGGCTATGGGTCTGGAAACACTGTACAGCTATTTGTTACTTCAACCAACATTAACACCAGAAAGCTCCTGCCTGGCAGTAAAACAATTTGTACAGGACTTTACAAGGAAGCCTGAAATTCCTGAATGTGCTGACATTGCTCTCAACATAGAGCCATAAAATAGCTTAACAGGGATTTCCTTGTTCATACCTCTGCCTAGGGTTTTTAAACAAACACAGATCGATTTTGATTGCATTCCTTGGACAGTACCACTAACAACAAAGTCATGCGGCTGGGGAGGAGCTGCCTGCTTTCTCCATCAACCCACCACTAGAAAAGCACAGAACTCAGAGAGCCTCAGAAAAATCCAGCCCCAGCCCTGAGGAGACCTTCTCCCCAAACCCTTGGCTGCCAGCCATGCTGCTGAGGAAGATTCTCCTCCCCAGCACACATCTCCATGTTTTTCCCAGGAAAAGTCATATTGAAGGGGGCCTAATTGTATTTGAACAGTCAGTGCTCCAGCAGGGACAGAGCACCACATAACTAAAATAATTTTTAGCATCAACAGCTGCTGCTACCTGTCATCTCAAAAATGCATTTTAAAACAGGAAGGCAGGAATTTCAGAAACTTCCTGTAATAACCCAACTTTGTCAATTCAAAGCTGTTGTTGAAACTGTCATTTTCAGAGCAAGTAGACTTAGGTAAAGAATTGAATGCTTTGGAAACTCTCAACCAGGATGCCTGTATCTAGGCTCTACATTCAGCTTTCTCAGTGTAAGTCTTGTATTTCTCTTAAAGCCCTAGTGATCAATGGGAATGGTGGGCCCAGCACTTTGAATAGAATAGAAATAGAATGCAATTAACCACGTTGGAAAAGACCTTCGAGATCATCAAGCTCAACCTATCACCCAACATCATCTAATCAACTAAACCATGGCACCACGTGCCTCATCCAGTCTCTTCCTAAACACCACCAGTGATTGTGACTCCACCACCTCCCTGGGCAGCCCAACAAGTGTCCTCTTGTTCTGGTGCTGGTTACCTGGGAGAACAGACCAACCCCCTCCTGGCTACAACCTCCCTTCAGGTAGTTGTAGAGAGCAATGAGGTCTCCCCTGAGCCTCCTCTTCTCCAGGCTAAGCAACCCCAGCTCCCTCAGCCTCTCCTCATAGGGCTTGTGCTCAAGGCCTCTCCCCAGCCTCATTGCCCTTCTCTGGACACGTTCAAGTGTCTCAACATCCTTCCTAAACTGAGGGGCCTAGAACTCGACACAGGACTCCTTGGTGTGTTCTAACCAGTGCAGAGCACAGGGGTACAATGACTTCCCTGCTCCTGCTGGCCACACTATTCTTCACAATCATTGAGTCCAACCTGTCATCCAACACTATCTAATCAACTAAACCACGGCACCAAGCACCCCATCCAGTCTCTTTCTAAACACCTCCAGTGATGGTGACTCCACCACCTCCCTGGGCAGCACATTCCAATGGCCAATCACTCTTTCTGTGAAGAACTTCTTCCTAACATCCAACCTAAACCTCCCCTGGTGCAGCTTGAGACTGTGTCCTCTTGTTCTAGTGCTGGCTGCCTGGGAGCAGAGACCAACCCCTTCCTGCCTACAACCTCCCTTCAGGTAGTTGTAGAGAGCAATAAGGTCTCCTCTGAGCCTCCTCTTCTCCAGGCTAAGCAACCCCATCTCCCTCAGCCTCTCCTCACAGGGCTTGTGCTCCAAACCCCTCCCCAGCTTTGTTGCCCTTCTCAGGACAGTTAAAAAACCCCAGGTAATTTCTGCTTAGGTACTCATGTCTGAAATTGCACCCAGCCCAAATCATGAAATGCCACCCCCACCAGACTAATGAATGACCAGGGCATCAGAATGGTTTAAACTAAACAACAAGAGAAATATAACTAAGCTCACATGAATTGATCCTAGCACTGTATACAACCAACATGTAGCCAAAATGCCAATGCCTCTCTATGAACTAGTGGATGAGATAAACCTCACTGACTTGTTTGTGGCAAAGAAGGGAGGAGACCTCTGCATTCATTGCACTCTGACTCTTGGTTGCCCATCAGCCTAGCAGGTGAACCTGGGGCACTGCAGCCCTGACTCATCTTATGATGCTGCTGGGGCTGCCTTATTTCTTCCCACTGTTTACATTTTAGACACGACAGAATGAAACTTCCTGTGAAAGAGGTAATGAGGAACACTTTTTTCTGCTGGCCTCTTTAAGCCTGCTCACAATTTTATTTGACTCAGCTCTATTTAAGATGACCCAAATTTCTCGTTAAATCCTTTCATGTGCCTTCAGCCCATCTTTGTCTCCTATTTTGCATGTAACTAAAATGGGATGAGAAGTGATCAACAATGATGCTGTGGAAGGAATTCTAATAAAATTAGTCAACTAGTGAGCTCATGAAACAGTGTCTTATTGCTGGGGAACCAATTGTAAGCAGATGGATTAGTTCCACTCTATCAACTTTATTAATATGGCAGTAATAAATGAAGGAACAGTTGGCATATTGACTTCTATTCAGCTGTCTCCCACCGTCTGGCAGTATTATTCAGTGATAGATGAATCTCCAAAGATTCAGAGGTTCAAGCTGGTTCAGTGCAACACCCAAATAGCTCTAGAATGCTCTCCCAAGGAACGAGACAGTCTCCCAAGTAACTTCACTACTGCCTTAGGCTGGGAAATAATGGCTATTACGATTCATCAAGCAAGACAGAGATGAAGACAATGCCTACAACGAAAGACTCACCAATCCTGAGTTGAAATGACGGAGTAATACGTCTGTGTGCTGCAGATATGTGTTAAAGGAAAGAAACTGTCACCAGTATGTTTTTAACCTAATGTGTTCCATCTGCAAAAGTGGGATTATATTTCCCCAATGACCTCAAAGGCACTGTCACAACCCCCAAAGACATTAAAAGACTATGAGATGCTCAGTTCCGCACAGATCACATTAAAACACGAGGAGTCTGGGCGCTCACAGGGCTGGAACATGCAGTGCACAAACAACAGCAGGAAACTGGGAGTCATATGAAAAGCTGGCCATATTGTCAAGGCATGGTGGAGACATCAGAGAGCAGTGTGAAATGTGGACAACGTGCAGCCATCGGTCTAAACTGATTTCAAGTTCTTTGCTCTATTCATGTGTGGTGGGTTGAAAGGCCAATCCTTCCTTCCCTCCCACCAGGGCAGAAAAAAATGAGACTCAGACAAAGGGATTGCTGAAGTGGTGGAAAGTTGAATATTTTACAGAGAACCACAAGCACAGTGACAAAAGGAGATCCCAAAGCATACCCAGAAGCCTCCCAAAACTTCCCTCTCCCCACCTGAGGGTACACCCAAAACCCTCAGGGCTCTTTCTACCCCCACCCCCCCCCCCGCCCCTCCACTGTTAGGCTAATCTCAGCTGGACAGATCTGAGATTGCCCTTCCCCCTTCTCCTCCAGGCCTGGCCTGAGGAGGCCCCAAGAGGCCTCGAGATGACTCCCCCTCCATTACCAGATAGGGACCATCTCCATAGGAGCAGTGAGGGAAGAAAGAGGAAGTGCAGGACTTTGCAGGTGGATTTATAGGGAGCAGGACATTATGGGATGAAATAAGCAGCTTCCTGTGTCCACCCCCTGGGCTGGACCCTCGGGATGCTGGAGGTGGCAGAAGCAGGGGGGCACTCAGCCTGAACCACCACATCGTGTAATTGCTCTCATTTCATTATTTTGTCCTAAGAATACACACATACTATGAATTGTAGGATTTTTCTCTCTCAATCACAAATGTCTATATAGAATATATATTTTTTTTCTGGGGGGAGGGAGGGGAATAATGTTACATGCTTTAACCAGTGAAAGAACAATGTCATATCTGTGCAACAGCGTTTCTATCTGCCTCTCTACAAAGACAAAAGCCTCAGAGCAGATACAGATTATATGGACAAATAAATTCCAACCTGACACTGGAGCAGGTACAAAGTGGCTTCCTCTGCACTGAGAATACTAACCTCTCAGAAAGCTAAGCAGCTAGTTTGAGAAATAAGCACAACCTATAAAGAGAAAAGATTGCTATTTTCACAACACTATTTTAATACCTTTTATGTGTGTGGAGAATATAAAAGAATCCTTTCAAGTACTGTATTGTACTGTATTGTACTGTATTGTATTTAGGTGGGTTGGATTGGTTGATGGGTTGGACATGATGATCTTGAAGGTCTCTTCCAACCTGTGTATTGTATTGTATTGTATTGTATTGTATTGTATTGTATTGTAAGAATCCGCCAGGGGAAGTTTAGGCTGGAGGTGAGGAGAAAGTTCTTCACAGAGAGAGTTGTTAGCCATTGGAATGGGCTGCCCAGGGAGGTGGTGGAGTCACCATCCCTGGAGGTGTTCAAGAGGGGTTTGGACGTGGCACTTGGTGCCATGGTGCAGTAGTCATGAGGTGCTGGGTGACAGGTTGGACTTGATGATCTTTGAGGTCTTTTCCAACCTTATTGATTCTATGATCCTATGAATCTATGAAGGATTTTGATTCAATTCCATTTTACATCATGTTAATATTGCATCTGATGTCAGTTAGACTATCTGCCTTCCTGCTCACAGTCAACAGTTTAAAGTTCTACATTTGTGAACCATAGAACAAAAATATTCAAACAAGGGCTAAAAAGCATGACTCTAACAGAGACTTGTGAATTATGATTCTGAACAGCTCAGAATTAGTTGAAGCAAGACAGCTAAAGGTGAAATCCAGTTCCAGGAAGAATGAAATATTGTAAACATGTTTTTGAAAATGCTTCAAGCTGTACCTAAAGATAATTGCAGACTTTTAAACATTTTTTTTCCAGTACTTAAAGCTGAGATGTGCTTTCTTAGCAAATCTGTTTTCCTAATGCAACTAATTACATTTATCCCAAGTACAACAGTGATGATTTCCAGCTTGTATGCTCTCTAAACTAAAAATAAGTAGGGGGGGGAGAACAAAGAAAATAATTTAGCATTTCTTCCTCACTCAAAAAGAAGATAAAACAGGAACAAGGAATAGCAGATAAGGAGAGAGGCATTTTGCTATTTTAGGATTTTGTGGTCTGTTAATTCAGAAAGTCAGATGGTAATGTGGGCCTGGAGATGTAGAATAGAATAGAATAGAATAGAATAGAATAGAATAGAATAGAATAGAATAGAATAGGCCAGGTTGAAAGAGACCTTCAAGATCATCGTGTCCAACCTATCATCCACCAATCAACTAAACCATGCAACCAAGCACCCTATCAAGACTCCTCCTGAACACCTCCAGTGATGGTGACTCCCCCACCTCCCTGGGCAGCCCATTCCGATGGGCAATCATTCTCTCTGTGTAGAACATCCTCCTAACCGCCAGCCTAAACCTCCCCTGACGCAGCCTGAGACTGTGTCCTCTTGTTCTGGTGCTGGTCACCCTAAGTCTTCTCCTCTCCAGGCTAAGCAACCCCAGATCCCTCAGCCTCTCCTCACAGGGCTTGTGTTCCAAGCCCCTCACTGACTTTGTTGCCCTTCTCTGGACACGTTCCAGCAAGTCAACATCCTTCCTAAACTGAGGGGCCCAGAACTGGACACAGGACTCAAGGTGCAGCCTAACCAGTGCAGTGTACAGGGGCAGAACGACCTTCCTGTTCTTGCTGGCTATACTGTTCCTGATGCAGGCCAGAATGCCATTGGCCTTCTTGGCTTCCTGGGCACACTGCAGGCTCATGTTCAGTCTACCATCAACCACTACCCCCAGGTCCCTCTCTGCCTGGGTCTCTCAGCCACTCTGACCCCAGCCTATAGCACTGCATGGGGTTGTTGTGGCCAATGTGCAGAACCCGGCACTTGGATGTGTTCAGTCTCATGCCCTTGGACTCTGCCCATCTGTCCAGGCTGTCGAGGTCCCTCTGCAAAGCCTCTCTACCCTCCAGCAGATCAACTCCTGTCCCCATCTTGGTGTCATCTGCAAATATACTGATGATGGACTCAATGCCCTCATCCAGATCATCAATAAAGATGTTAAAGAGCATTGGGCCCAGCACTGATCCCTGGGGCATTATCTAGAACCACATCAGTTTTGGATTCCCCCCTAGTGCTCCTCTTCCCCCCATCTTTTCCAAGTGCAAGCTCTGAATGTGAATTAACCTGAATTTTGCCAAGTGCACTACCTGAGAATAGAATAGAATAGAATAGATAGATAGAATAGAATAGAATAGAATAGAATAGAATAGAATTTACCAGGTTGGAAAAGACCTTTGAGATCATCACGTCCAACCTATCATCCAACACCATCTAATCAACTAAACCATGGCACCAAACACCCCATCAAGTATCTTCCTAAACATGTCCAGTGATGGTGATGATAATGAAATAAATCAGAATGTTGGCATTTCCTTTCTTGGTCTAAACTGAGCTTAAATAGAGGACACAGTCCAAGCTCCACCAGGGGAGGTTTAGGCTGGATGTTATGAAGAAATTCTTCATAGAAACAGTGATTGCCCATTGGAATGGGCTGCCCGGGGAGATGGTGGAGTCACCATCATTGGAGGTGTTTAGGAGGAGACTTGATAGGGTGCTTGGTTGCATGGTTTAGTTGATTAGATGGTGCTGGATGATGGGTTGGACACGATGACCTTGAAGGTCTCTTCCAACCTGGTTATTTCTATTCTATTCTATTCTATTCTATTCTATTCTATTCTATTCTATTCTATTCTATTCTAAATTAGCCCAAAGAATGGAAAAGGTATTAGTGAGCATAGACTGACAGCAAGATTTCAAGGACTTTTACATTGGGAGAGTAGAAGGGGGGGGGGGAAACAAGCAAGCTAAGGAAATGAATAATTTGACTAAATAATGTCAGAAAACAAGCCATTAAAGTGTATTTCTTTATAGTATAATGGCTACAGGGTGGGTTGTTTTATTAATTTTTTATATTTTAAGGAATTAGTGCAGACACACTTTTATGCAGAAATTATCTTCCAAGGCATGATAGAGGAAACCACTAGGGGCTCAGAAAATTACCATGTGGAAGACTTCTGATACTCTTTTCTCAGACAAGGCCAAAAACCCCAGCAAGTTCCTGCCTTTCATGTAAAGACAAAGCTCACATGTGTGTGGAGGCTTCACTCTAATGAGGAGCACACTTGTGTCTGGAGACAACAGGAGGTACTTCCCTTTGCATGTTTACAATCTGCATTGATGCATGTTTGAAGAACCTGAGCACATGGCCAGCTTCATACAGCCACGCGCTTTGATGTTGCCTGTCGTTAGAGGCGTCCCAGGGAACACACAGAGCCCAAACCCTGAAAGCAATTGTTTTGAACTGTCCAGTCATTTAAGTCAGCTCCCAAGAGGTAAAAAACCCTTCTCTTCAAAAAGCAATACTCCTGGTGACAGGAGCTATGCTTGCTCTGCTGTGAGAGTGGCATGAATGGTTTGTCTGCTCAATACTCAGTCTGCAGTCAGTCTGCAGATATAGATAGAGAGACACAGGGGTGTGCTGTGGGGCCAGACCTCAGCTTGGGGATGTTCATCATGTGGAAAGTGACTACTGCTCCTCATCTGAAAGGTGCCAAGAAGAAAGAGGCATATAAAATGTGTTCAAAGAGGGATTGGACGTGGCACTTGAAGCTATGGTTTAGTAGTCATGAGGTGCTGGGTGACATGTTGGACTTGATGATGTTTGAGGTCTTTTCCAACCTTATTGATTCTATGATTCTATGAAAATTGATTTGCACTGGTTGCAAAGCTCCTCTTCTAGGAAGGGATGATCTGTAACACCCTCTGCTTTCCCAGCAGCTCACTGGGAAACAGGTCATAACAGCTGGCAGCCCTGCAAACAGCAGCCTGACCCTTCTAATCTGGCTTTTGTTTTTTTAAAAAGGCCTTTGATGAAGAGTCTGTCTCTGATAAAAGGTCCATCTCTGAGGCATTTCTGTCCAAACATCAGACCCTTGTCTTATTAAGACATTAAGGTGCTTAAGTGAGTCAAGGTTCAAAGATCTTGGCAGAAAGAGAGCATTTAAAGGAATCTTTCTGATGGTAACCAGCTAATATTTTATGAACAATCTATTACTTATGCAAAGTTTAGAACCTTCTTGCATAAACAAAGAAACATGAGAGCTAAATCTAAGAATGTGTAAATGACACTTGAGAAAGTCTGTGCAAATGTCCTTCTGGACAGTGCTACTTATAGTCAGAAGATGCTGTGCAAACCTCCAGTAGTGCAGACAGGAAGATTATGACTTTTGCTCTATATGTACCCAAGAGAGTGAAACAATGTGAAGATTTAAGAAGTGGTGAGCTTTCCCCCTCTTTCTTCCTCTACAGGTGAAAGCTTCCATAAAATACAATACTTAAAGGGGAATCAGTCAACATCATTTGAGATTAAAGTTTCTTGGACAATGCATACAGTGAAGACTGTGTCAAAACAGAAATGTATTTATAGAGACTGTCTGGTTGTCGTTTATATTTCCCTTTTATCACATTCTGGTTTACCATGAAAAGGATGAAGTACTAAAGGAATAATCTGAGCTGAAAAATCAATACATATTTCACTCAAATGAACCTTTGGGTTAGAGTATTTTCCTTGCTGTCCGAAAGCTATGTCCAGCAGTAAATTTTACATAGCACAAGATACTCATTTAATATGCACAGCTGGGAGACAAGGCTAGACAGGCAAATTAGTTTTCCTAGAACTCTTGCAAATCTGGCCATGGAGTAATTTATTTTCTGATCTATAATGGGGTCAGAATTGACTCTAATGAATTTGCAACACACTTTCTGCTGTAATCACAGAAGTGAATTTCATGGATTTTTACTAATCATGATCTTTCTTTCAAAAGACACTGAATAAAGGTTTGCCTTCTGGCCCACAGCAGACTGAAAATGCAGTCTCCTTAGAGCTTGATGGCTTACTGAACAGCAGACTGCATGCAGGTAGCTTTCACACATGGACAGAAACAGATTGCATGCAGTTAGTGCCAAATGAGCAGATTGAAGTCAGAGTGCTTTCTCCAACAGCCTGCTCACAGTAATTTACTACTGGATGGCCTTTTCATTCAGCTAATCAAGCAGCCACTAGTTGAACAAGGCCTCTCTCACAAACCCCAGATAATTAGTTCTGAAAACTGGATAATGTTCTTAGTGAGGATGTTTATTCCTGCGCACAAGACATGGTAAGTGATGCTGTGATAAAGACTTAGTTTCACCAATACTGAGATCCTGTTAGCACAGAGATGGAGCACAGTGGAGACTGAAGAAAGAAAACCAACTTTCAAAAAGCTAAAGTTTGGCTCCCCTAACAATATATTAAGGCAGTTAATTACCAGTTATTGATCAGCTAAGTTCTCCTGACCTACACAAATAGTTTTATACAGCAATTTACTCTTCCTAATAAACAGATGTCTGAAAGATCTCTGTCAGGTCTGGAGAGCGATGAGGAGGCAGATAATAGAGCCAGTGCAGTGCTACGAACAAAACTGAATCAAAGTGGCTGAAGTTGTTTCCCCTGAAATGTCAGAAACATGTTAACTACTGTTTTACTGTTTTTTCTTGCAAGGATAGAGGCTATGCTTGGATCTAGGCAATGTTCCAGGCACAGGTGGTGACCCAACCTATACTTGCCAAGATTCAGCACTTCAAAGAAATAAGTCTGTTAAGTGCTAAGGGCTCCTCCACCTTTTGTATGTATTTTAAGTCAACCTATGAGGTCTTTTGTGTTTAACTTTCTTGTGTCCACTCATAAAATTAACTTCTGTAAGTTCAGGTTTCTGGGGATGTGAAACAATTGTTTTTTTCTTCAGCAAATAGGTAAGGATACATCTGCAGCAGATACAAACCCTCCCACGTTATGATTCCCATTGTTTTCTAACTGGTAGGATGATTTGATGACAGGCAATGGCCTTTGAGCAGATCTGATCCCATGAATTGAATATTATCTTATTGTTTCAATATTTTTGTCTAGAGAGATGAGTGTCTAGCTGATGGAGTTCTGATCTGGCTTAGAGCCATGAGCTACTCATGAGCAAGGGACAAAAAGGAAATCTTACTCCTCTTTGGGGAGTAAGAATAAAAAAAATTGATGCACACTGATTGGAAGTTTAAATGAAAATTCTATTTACAAAGGTACATGCAGAAGGTATTCAGGTAGAATTAATACATTCACAAATTAGGCTGAGTCTACCAGGTCAAAACCTTCCAGAATCCTCCACCCCTACCAGCCTCAGCAGGCCTGTGAGCAGACCAAAGCTACACTGCCTGCCTCAGGACTAGCAGACCTTGTGACACATCTCAAAATTCCCCTGCCAGCCATAAGCCATCTCCCACACACAAACGATGATAAAGAGGCAAGTGAGCTCTTCTCAAGGAGGAAAGGCGGAGAGAAGAGACCAATAGCAGCTAGACACTGCCTTAAATAGTGTTAAAGCAGAAATAGGAATGGAATAATATGTTACAATATCCTGGGATGACCAGGTCTGTCCCTTAGGACATGCTGTCTTTTTGGAGGACTTTGTCTTTGTAGTCTTCTTAAAGGTACCTGAACCTCAAACCACCACATTTTCTCTTGGCCTGCCCACACTCCTAGGCATTAACCAACTACTTTACATCTTTCTACTCTTCCTCAGTAAGAGACTAGATATCTTGCAATAAGAATTTTACTCAGAGGAGTGTTTGCCCAGTAGTAAAATCTTGAACCAAACACAAACAGCCCAGATTCCTTCCAGCATGAGCTCTCTTCCACATGTCAGAAGGCTGCCAGAACTTACTTGTGGAGACAAAGACCTTGGCCTTGCAGCAGACTTGGCTGTTGCAGAGAACAAGAACTTCTCGAGTCTGAACAAGACTTAGAGGATGTACTACACACAAAAGGACTGAGATAATGGAAAGGATCCATGCCATCAAATACCGAATTACAGTCTGTTGTGATGTAGTATACTTTAAATACCATGGAATGTTGTATATGGTAACCTATATTAGATACACGGTAGCAATACAACAAAGGTTAAGTCAAGTATTAGTGCAAGGATGCTTGCATCTTGCTTTTACTTCCTTTTTATTCCCTCCTTCCACATCCTTTTTACCATTTGACATAGTAGAGACTCATTTTATAGAAATACACACATGTGGAGTAACCTTGCTGCACTGATTCTGCCGTAATGATCTTTATCTTTCGGCAGGTAATAACATTTTTCTGACAAAAGCCTGATGGCATAGAATAAACGAGGTTGGAAGAGACCTTCAAGATCATTGCATCCAACCCATCAACCAATCCAACCCACCTAAACAACTAGACCATGGCACCAAGCACCCCATCAAGTCTCCTCCTGAACACCTCCAATGATGGTGACTCCACCACCTCCTCGGGCAGCCCATTCCAGTGGGCAATCACTCTCTCTGTAAAGAACGTCTTCCTAACATCCACCCTAAACCTCCCCTGGCGCAGCCTGAGACTGTGTCCTCTTGTTCTGGTGCTGGCTGCCCAGGAGAAGTGACCAACCTCTGCCTGTCTACAACCTCCCTTCAGGTAGTTGTAAAGAGCAATAAGGTCTCCCTGAGTCACCACTTCTCCAGGCTAAGCAACCCCAGCTCCCTCAGCCTCTCCTCATAGGGCTTGCGTTCCAAACCCCTCACCAACTTCGTTGCACTTCTCTGGACACGCTCCAGCAAGTCAACATCCTTCCTAAACTGAGGGGCCCAGAACTGGACACAGGACTCAAGGTGTGGCCTAACCAGTGCAGTGTACAGGGGCAGAATGATCTCCCTGCTCCTGCTGGCTATACTGTTCTTGATGCAGGCCAGGATACCATTGGCCCTCCTGGCTGCCTGGGCACACTGCAGGCTCATATTCAGCCTACCATCGACCAGTACCCCCCAGGTCTCTCTCTGCCTGGCCGCTCTCCAGCCACTCTGACCCCAGCCTGTAGCACTGCATGGGATTGCTGTGGCCAATGTGCAGAACCTGGCACTTGAATGTGTTCAATCTCATGCCCTTGGATTCTGCCCATCTGTCCAGCCTGTCGAGGTCCCTCTGCAAAGTGGCAGTTCTGTATGACTGAATCAGGAGAATTCAGGAAAAGCATTCATGTTTGATAATTTCTTATTTATTTTTAATTACTTTTTCATGTTACTAACATGAGAAGGACAGTGAGAAAACTTGAGGGAAAGTGTGAAAGGCAAAAGGGAAACAAGAAGGATATAGGTTACATGAACAATAGATTGGTTTCTTAGGGCACATGGCTGTCTAGATGTGCCATGTTGTGACAAAAGAATGGAATTGATTAAATAATTGCAGGCAATTGCTGAGAGATATTTGGAAATACTTTGAACTACCTTTATTTTGGAGTTTTAAGCTTGCCTCCTATTGCGTTGAAAGAATAACATAGGAGGAAACAACTCAAGATTGGCTGCTATTCTGAAAGCACTGCATTGTTATTTTCACATCAAGTGGAGTAAAAAGAAAACATGCAATGCATGAATTCTAGCTTATCATTTTGCACTGTGAAATACCCATACAAAGACAGAACTTAATACACCACCACGCAGAGATTGTGGTGATTAAGTAACCTCCTTCTAGGCTGATGAACTTCAGCATCTAGTATACTGGGAATGAAAAGGTACACAGGTCTAACAAATCACCTCAATGCAGCTATGAAAACCCAGACACACAGAGGGTCCAAATAGCCTTCACATTACCAAGTTCAGTGGCATGGGAATGACTCTGCTTTCACCTGGTAAAATAGTATAAACTCCTTCACTATATCAGAGTGCAACAGCAAAGCTTCATGTTAAGGAGGCTTGAATGTGCTATAAAGCATTTCTTGTAAAGCAAATAAAAAGGTGTCTCAGTCCTCTTCTGCCTTTCTCATCCTCCAGTAACTGACTGAATTTGTGAAGTTAGTCCTGAGTTAAAGCCAAACATAAGAGGTGCTATCGTTATACATCAGTGCTGGTGCGCCCATGAAGAGTTACTATGACGTCAATGCTCCTTTCCAGACGAATGAAATTAATCCAGGTCCTCATCACTATAAATTGTTTCCAAGCTTTTTAAAGTTCAGGACTTGCTCAATAAGTGAAAGGGACAAAAGCACATCCAAAATTAAGTGTATGATGTGCTCTTTCCATATTGACAGACACCTACCACTAAGGCTTAGACGGCACTCATTTCTTCTTTCCTGGAAGAAGCCTTTTCCAGATGCTCCTTACCTACTTTCCAGCTTGGTTTTTATAGGTTAAGGAATACTTTTAAAAGAGTTCAGACTGGCAGGCTGAGAACTCAAAACGAATGAAAAGGGGAGGGGGGAAAGCATTTTTAAACCTCTATACTGTATGTTAATTTGCTGTGCTGTTTGTACTATTCTATTATGAAATAATAAGAGTAAATGATAATATTTAAAGAGCAGCTTTTATATTTCAACTGATTTTGGACAAGTTATAACGTGTTTCACACCTAAAGACAAGGAACTGTGAGCAGCTTTTATATTTCAACTGATTTTGGACAAGTTATAATGTGCTTCACACCTAAAGACAAGGAACCGTGAGCAGCTTTTATATTTCAACTGATTTTGGCCAAGTTATAATGTGTTTCACACCTAAAGATAGGGAACAGTCACAGAAGTATGTGGCTGGAGCAAAGCTGTATAACTTCATAAGGTGAGGGGATGAACACTTCGAAGTTTTATTTCATAGAGAGTAAAGACAGTCTTCAGTCTTATCACTTGTGGCTATATTTATCAATTGTTTATTTAAATGAAAAATGGCATTCCTAAAAGCTGATGAATCCATGGATGAAAGGCAAAGCCTCAAAGACATATAAAGAAAATGTAAAAAAAAAACTCCACAAATTTATACTTTCAAGTAAAACTATTCTATTATGGGAAAAGTGGTTTTGTTGTTAATTTTCCTTCATTACCAGTCTTTTTCACCCTTTTCTTTCACTTCCTTTTCCAAAACAAACCTTTAGTCAAAATTCACATTACCTCTACAATGGCTTGACCCTTTATTGGCAAGAGTTTTAGGAATTTTCAGTGGGTAAAAAGACAGATTTGACACAGGATCACAGGATGTTAGGAGTTGGAAGGGACTTCCAAAGATCATTGAGTCCAACCCCTCTGCCAGAACAGGACCATAGAATCTAGAACAGGTCACACAGGAACACATACAGATGGGTTTTGAAAGTCTCCAGAGAAGGAAACTCCACAACTTCTCTGGGAAGCCTATTCCAGTGCTCTGTGACCCTCACAGTGAAGTTCCTCCTCATGTTGATAGCAGGTGGACTAACAGGCCCATAACCAGCATGCAGATTAACGTGGCTCCCACTGGAAGGTAAGAACTGACCACAAACAGCAGCACAATGTAAAAGGTAGTTACTATTCAATCCCACCAATTTTCCTCTAAGGATTGCTCAGATGCAGAACTCAGCGATCTGCATTGGGACTACGGTCACAATGACAGAGAGCGCAACTTAGGTTACACCAAAGCAGCTATGGTGTTGGCTTTCAATAAGCACAAAGGAGACTGACTTTTAAAGGCAACTTATTTAATAACCAAGTGCTCCCTTGACCCACAGAGGATGTAAGAAAGTATGCCACTTCAGAACATCAGCAATACTACCTGTTACTTCCAGAACACTTCTTTAACCACAGTGCTTCTGTGCAAACCATTTTTTCAAGTACCTGCCCAAACTTCTATACTTGTGGGAGCCCTGCTGGGTGCCCACTGAAGCAACGCAAATATCATCTACTACAGTGAGCAAAGCAACTTCCATGTACTGTGTAAGTAAACCATTTCGGTTTGTAGCTCAAGAGTTTCACTGATGACTTACAACCGTGTTAAAATACTGCCTCCCTTGCTCATCACTGACCTTGTCCCCACAAGGTCAGATAATTTAGGAACATATGGTTTCATTCTGTTGAAATATATGTGTACAGAATATCTAGCAGCCCACAAATCTTGAACTTCTTAACACCATACTCATCTTCAGATACTCAGTAGTCACAAAATGGTACCGCAGTTACAACAGCAGGTTTGAACTACAAGTATCATGTATGTTAATGGATGCCACAACAGCCTGCAAAAGGAGTTTGCACCACTTTCTCTACCTCCTGTGAACAAGAGACTCGCGTCACTTCATGTGAATGAGTTGTCATTCATATTTCACAGTATACAGTATCACTAAGGTTAGAAGAAACCTCAAAGATCATCAAGTCCAACCTGTCACCACAGACCCCATGACTAGACCATGGCACCAAGTGCCATGTCCAATCCCCTTTTGAACACCTCCAGGGGATGGTGACTCAACCATCTCCCTGGGCAGCACATTCCAATGGCGAACGACTCTATCAGTGAAGAACTTTGTCCTCACCTCAAGCCTAAACTTCCCCTGGCACAGCTTGAGACTCTGTCCTCTTGTTCTGGTGCTGGTTGTCTGGGAGAAGAGGCCAACCCCTTCCTGGCTACAACCACCCTTCAAGTAGTTGTAGAGAGCAATGAGGTCTCCTCTGAGTCTCCTCTTCTCCAGGCTAAACAACCCCAGCTCCCTCAGCCTCTCCTCACAGGGCTGTGCTCAAGGCCTCTCACCAGCCTTGTTGCCCTTCTCTGGACACATTCAAGTGTCTCAATGTCCTTCCTAAACTGAGGGTCCCAGAACTGGACACAGGACTCAAGGTGTGGCCTAACCAGTGCTGTGTACAGGGGCACAATGACCTTCCTGCTCCTGCTGGCCACACTGTTCCTGATGCAGGCCAGGATGCCGTTGGCCTTCTTGGCCATCTGGGCACACTGCTGGCTCATGTTTAGGTGGCTGTCAATTTTATCAGGATTACTGAGGATGCAAATTACACAGGATTGGTTCACCTGATCAGACACTAACAGCCAAAACAGACTCTACATCTTTGTAACTAAAACATTCAGACAACTAAAATAGGTATTCAAAACAGATCAACTGAACTGTGCCTCTAAACTGCTGATTTTTGCACGGTTGGTTATACAGACATCCGAAGGAACAAGATCAGGTGATTATAAAGACATCCAAAGGAGCAGGATCAGCTGTAGAAGTCTACATTGATGAAAACAGAAGTCAGGCAAGATGGACCTCATCCACAGCATACAAGATTGAGAAAGCATCACAGAAGACTTTCCCTTTCATGCCTCCACTGTATTTTCATTTTTGCAGAGAGTGGGGAGCACGAAAATGGTTGGTATAGGGGGTCAACATAAGCTGTCAATTACCAGAGCACCCTTCAGAAATGCACACAGTAGCTCTCCAGATATGATGTCAGCTCTGGCAACTCACTGCCAAATGAATTTCTTTCAAGTCTTTTACAAAATACAATTGATACTAATGTCTTCACATTTTCTTACTGTAAAAGGAGTAGGCAGCAGGAGATACTATTAATATTTTTTCTACAGCAAATCAAACATAAGTTTTAACAGGCCATAATATCCAGCAATTTCTTCCACAGTCTGTAGCAGAAGCAAAGAATATATAAGCTTTGAATGGGCTTTGGAAAAAGCTCATAGTGGGCAACAAGCCACAATAATGAAAAACAGCTTGGAGGCTGAACTGGAAGCTGTACTCTTTTCAACATCTTGCTTTCAAAAAAGGGAGCAACAAAATGTATTCTGAAGAAATGACACCCTTCCACATGTCTTTCTCAGTGGATTTAAGTGTTATTCTGGGCTCCTGTCTAAACCTGAGGATTATTTATTTAATTTATTGTAAACTGAAAAAGAAATGATCAAATTCCTATTGAGAGTGGTGTACCTTTAATCCAGGCTTTGGTTTTCACCTGTTTGGGTTTGGGGATTTTTTTGCTGAGAACAGCAACAAAACACAGAATCATTGAAGTAGAACAAAACAACTGCAATGCTCTATTTTCATTTTCTGAAACACTGTTCTTTCTGGCAGAAGTCTTTGTATTTATTAATGACCCTTTCAGACAGAGTCTAGTACATAATGCTTCATCTTAATTTGGTCTGTCAGGCATTCAGACTCTGTCGAACCAACAGAAAAGAGAATAAAGAGTTTCTTTCCCAATCTAAGCCTTAGTGTAAAGAACTATTAAAGAAGTTGTGGGTGATGTATTGACTCTGCCTTTCTGGGTTTATGACTGGAAGAAGTCTTTGAAAATGCCCCTTGGCTGAGGAGGATATCACAGTTTCACCTATCTGTACCAAACGTCAAAGTTGCACAATAAAGCCCAATGCTCATTTAGCCTTCCATAGCTTTTACCAGCCAGGATCTTCCCACACAGAAGGATTGAGCTGACATTTTTAGATTCCTCTGGTTATTTTTAAAGGCTTATCTAGGCTTAAAATAGAATGCATAGTAAATTTTATCACTAAAAATAACAATTTTTTTCGTGGCTAGACCAAACATACTCTCAATAACTGGGATTATTTGATCTTTTACTTATTACAAAGAAGGAAGCCTTGAGCTTTCCTTCACTGGATTAATATATTAGTAAGGCAAAGTGGAGCATGCATAGTTAAAATCTGTAATACCATGCTACAAGAGGTAAAAAGGCAGCCTAAAACATGCCTGTTTAATGACAGGCAGGTGTGTGTGCAGCCACAGCCTATTTTCAGAAACAGCCACATAGATTCTGCTTCTAATAAATAAACCAACAACCTGACAAGTTATGCTCAGATTGTGTGGTACCTATGTGTCAATACATTTTTTTTCTGAGATGAAGAATCACAGAATCACAGTATCACAGTATCACCAAGGTTGGAAGAGACCTCAAAGATTATCAAGTCCAACCTGTCACCACAGACCTCATGGCTAGACCAAGTGCCACGTCCAATCCCCTCTTCAACACCTCCAGGAACAGTTACTCCACCACCTCCCTGGGCAGCACATTCCAACGGCTAACAACTCTCTCCGTGAAGAACTTCCTCCTCACCTCGAGCCTAAACTTCCCCTGGTGCAGCTTGAGACTATGTCCTCTTGTTCTGGTGCTGGTTGCTAAAGAGAAGAGGCCAACCCCTTCCTGGCTACAACCACCTTTCAGGTAGTTGTAGACAGCAATAACATCTCCCCTGAGCCTCCTCTTCTCCAGGCTAAACAACCCCAGCTCCCTCAGCCTCTCCTCAGAGGGCTTGTGCTCAAGGCCTGTCTCCAGCCTTGCTGCCCTTCTCTGGACATCTTCAAGTATCTCGATGTCCTTCTTAAACTGAGGGGCCCAGAACTGGACACAGTACTCCAGGTGTGGCCTAACCAATGCAGAGTAGAGGGGCACAATGACTTCCCTGCTCCTGCTGGCCACACCATTGTAGTCTGTTGTATATAGTATTGTAGAATGTAGTATGAGTAAAATTGAAAATAGTAATCATTTCTTTATTTGCATTTGGTAATCTTTTTTTTTAGCTGCTTCTTTTACTGCTTCATTTCTGTCCTAGTTCTGTTGTTCCAAAAGAACAAAGCTTTACGTACTCTGGCTTTATTCAGCACACTGGAGCTTAGTATAAGCTTAACATATGTGACACAGCTGATGTTGATAAACATAAATGTCTCCTAAAGTAGTTTCCTATATATGTTCTGGAACAGATGTTTTACCTCTTTTTGTGTCCTTGGACTCTAGCCATTCCATAAGACTAACTGAGATACAATAGGAGCCGTGTGCCTAAAACATGTTTTGTTCAGCAACTGTATCTTCCTTTCATCAGGAATGACCACCAAGAAAAGGAGGATTTTATCTGAACTGGAAAAATATTAATAATTTGCTTTCATTGCATATAGTTGATCAGAAATGCAGAAAAATTTGTAAATGCTTTCTAAGACTGTACAGTAAAAAAGAATTTGTATTAGAACTTTACCTCTTTCAATGCTATACAGTTTCCCATACTTCTACGCAGCAATTACCTTCAGATCAAAAGGGGCCTGTTCAAAGTTGTTGTGTTTTTCTTCTCAATTGAGTATAAAAAACCTGACACTGAAAAAAAAATTATATTTCTGGACAATTTATTGATTAAGTTGAATTTTATGGAAAGACATTGGAGCAGCACTACATGGTTTGAGATCCCTTTGCTAGCAAGTAAAAGATGTGGTCTGAAAATGTCTTTGTTTTCTACTGAATCATAAGTGTGGTGGGTTAACACCCTTTTCTGAGAACAAAAGAACAAAGCAGGGTGGAGGGCTTGTAGGTACTTTGCACTCCCTGCAGGGCATCTTTCACCTGGGAAGCTGAGTCTGTTCCACTCCCCCCTCCCTGCCCAGCTAGGGGATAAAAAGCAGGACATCGTAGCTGTTGGCCCGGCTTTTCTGGCTCCTGCCTCTGCTGGACAAGAGCTACTGCAGCTGCCCTCCTGCTCCTCTGCCACGTGGTCGGACCTGATCCTTCTCCCTGCTGCCTCCACGGCTTCCTCAGAGAAAGGCTGGTTTGTATTATTCTCTTGGTTTGTCCCCCTCCCATCCATCCTTGTTCCTTGCCCTTGTGAACCTTTTTTCTGTTATTGTTTTTTTTATATATATATAGATATATTGCTTAAAGACAACTCTTTACCTCTCCACTTCCAAGCCGACTCCAAATTATTTTTTGGTGGATTTGCTCCTTCCTTTTCTCCCCTCTGTTGGGGAGGGAAGAGGGGGGGGAGTGGGGAGAGATTCTCAGCCTTGCCCTCACCTGAGCTCTTAACTCCAGTTAAGGCTCAAACCACCACAATAAGTCATTAATTTAAACGAGGTAAACATCATAGTTTGCTTTGAACAATGGAATGAAGTAATTATTTTCTTTGTTTTTATACTTTCATGTAGAGCATAGAATTGTAGAACTGTTTCAGTTGGAAAAGATCTTTATGATCATTGAGTCCAGCTGTCAACCCAACACCACCATTTTCTTTAAACCATGTCCTGGAGTGCCACGTCTACATGTTTTCTGAACACCTCCAGGGATGGTGACTTCACCAGCTCCCTGGGCAGCCTGTTCCAATACCGTTGTACTTTTGCAGAAAAGAATTTTTTCCTAATATCCAATCTAAACCTCCACTGGCACAGCTTGAGGCCATTTCTTCTCAGCCTGTTACTAGTGACTTGAAATCATAACACCGTAGTTTGTTGACCACCGATAAACTCATAATTCTTCAGCAATCATAAATGAAGCCTTTATTCTTGGGCCCCAGTTCATTCTGAGTTAAAATCTGTATCATGAGTTTGCCTTCAATTCAGGGACTTCCTTTTTCAAATTCTGCTTTCATTTCCCTAAGGCCCATATGTGTGGTTATATGACTCTCTAACAGAATGTTTACTGGATCAAAACCAAGGAAAAGTCTGATTGTTCAAAAGATGGCATCCACCCCAAACTGTATTAGCTGCAAGTAATTGCTTCCTAAATTGCTCACTTGGCAAGGAACACCTTGGTTTAAAACCCTCTTGACCATTATCTTTTGCATTTGTGAAGGGGATTTCTGGCAATAGGAAAACCCTAAATTACACTTCTCTTGTGTTTCACAGCTTTTAAAACTGAATGGGAAAATAAGAAAGCTCATGTGAGATGCAGATAAAGCAAAATGTTATCAGTTCTGTTTGTTTCCAATTTAGGTTAAGAAAATGCAGAATGGTGCAGCTTTTTACAAAAAGATTCCAAGTTCTAAGAATCACAGGCATGCAATGCAGGAAAGAAACCCATGAGATTATCTAGCTCATCCTCCCTTCCTGAGGGAAGATTAGGCTTACCAGCAGTGTTACTAATCTTACTTAAAGTCTTCCAGTGAAGGGCATTCCACAACATACCTAAAATAATCTGGGAGAAGCCACACCATCTATTACTCAGGAAATGCTAAGAAGCAGTGATGGGTGAAAGGAAGGAGCAATAATGTTCTTTTGCCAAGTATCTGGTTTCCATTTAGTATTCCTTCTTTACAGGAACTTCCTTTGTTCAATAGATGGATCTATAACTAACCATTATTAGAAAGACATTAATTCACAGGGTGAAAAGCAATTCTCTACACATCTGCAGCTATAAACTTAATTAAAAGCAGTGCAATAAGGAAGAGACATTGACGTGAATGAGCTTTCCTTCAAGCACAAGAAGGATTCAGGAAAAAAAGTGAATCCAGAATTTTCAACCAAAAAGAATATTTAACCAAAAGATGTGATGACAGAAAACTCTAGATTATTTATGCTCATGTCATTTAAAAATGCATTAAAATATAGATTAATTAAAGATACTGGTAACTAACTCCAGTTACTTTTACATGAATATGATCAAGGAGAACTATTCTGAATGCTGATTAAATATGATTTGAAGGAGTATGTGGTATTCCTTGGACCTTCATAAACTCTTCCTAAATGTCAGAGAAGCAAGGTCAGTTGTTCTTTTTT
>CM037632.1:57474603-57533659 GCA_015227895.2 Colaptes auratus
TTTCCCCCCTTTCTCTTTCCCCTTCCCCCTTCCCCTTTCCCTTCCCCTTCCCCCCCTTTGTTTATATTGATTGCAAACAAGCTCCCCCAGTGCAGCAGAAAGCTGGCCTCTGCTTCTGACGTGTTGGCCGTGTTGCAAAGTGGGATTTCATGCTAATTACAACAATGTATTTCCATGGGTGGAAGAAGGAGCTTCCTTTAAAATGTCTTAAAAATGAGATAATATATAGATAGATTTCTCTTTTCTGTCTTCTCTTGAGCCTTAATGTGCAGCAATTTTTTTGCCAAAAAGATGAAACAAAGGGGACTGTCTAACCTTGACTGACTGTGCAGAACTCAGTACACGCTTGCACTGATGGTCTGATGGCTCTTGAGCAAACCTAACGTAAGTAACACTTTTCTGCTGAGAACTGCCAGTGCTGCTGGGATTAGATTTCAGCTCTTCAACAGAGAACTTTCTCTTAGGTTTTCTTCAAGCCCAAATGCTTTTCTATTTTGAAGACTACGTTGATTAAACTTCTGTGTGAGTTATTAATGAGGTGACTTGCACAATTCAAATTTACAACTCTCTCCATCAGATGGAAACTGTTGGAGCTAGCAGGAGGTACCATGGCCTGCAGAGGTTCATGCTGTGCTCCACCAAACAGCACCTTCTTTGAAGCTTCTGTTCTTCATCTTTAGAGAACAGAAGGCTGGTGCCTCATTTATTGTAGAAAACTGTGTAAAGCTTGTCTTGTATTGCATGAAGAAGGAGTTTCAGGCTTTAATAATGTGACCTTTTTGCTTTAATATTCATACACAATGCAGCAGAGCCCTTCTGTGAAATGCAAGGCTATGCTTCATAGCTCAATATTGCTAAATAGGGACTATGCTGTACCCAAAAAGTACTTTTTTTATTGATTTTCTTTTTCTTCAGTCTGTCAGACCAATATTCAGTTCAACCAACATTTCAGTCACTTTAGATTGAGAAAGAGATCAGCTTTGCAATAGGAGATTACCATTGAAACACATATCCAGTGCTAAGTTAATCAGACCTCAAAACCATTTCCACCAAAGCAAGAAGGGCATAAACAGTCACAAGAAATCTCTCATCCTTACTTCCTTACTGTTGTCATTGTTCTGGGGAGCACAGAAAAAGACACTTGGCAAGCTTGCCATTCATCACTTCATATTCCTGTTTGGAACATACAATGAGCTCACTGTTTTGCAAGGAGAAAATGTTAGTTATTAATTTAAGCAGTTTCTATTCAGGAAAGGATTATGGAGAAGAGCAGCCACTCTGCCACTCTAATTTTGCAAGGTATTTTCTTGTGTGCATCTTTTCTTTCACTGGCAAGTGTAAAGCAAGCATAGAAAATTCTGGTTTATGGCATGCACTAGGAAACAGTTTCTATCTAAAGTAAGGCTGGCTGTGTCTGAACTTATTATGAAAGCTCAGAGCAGGCACATTGATTGCTGGAACCAAGCAGAACTGTTACCCATGACTGGTGCAGTGCTGGGAGGCACAGTAATGAACAGCTGTGTTCTGGCTGATAGATACTGACTGTTTACTCTGTCTGCTGCCATTACACAAACAGAAGTGGAAATGCTCTGGACAGAACAGTGTAGTGTAGAAGTGATGAGTTCTCTGCATGCTCCAGCTATGGGAGAGGGAAATGCACAGACAAAACTAGGATGTGGGACAAAATGGCATGCAATGGAGTGGGTGGAATTAGATAGGCAAGATATGGATTACTGAAGCAGTTTCTAGTCAGGTAGGACACGTCTGTGATATGGCTGGTTTCTTTCATGGCCATTTCCTTTATCTTCCTTTCTTCCAAGATGTGGCCATTAAAGAGTGAAATATCTTCAGCCCAGGCCTATGACTGAGTTTTTTGGCCGTATAACTCTGTTTCTCCTGATTTTAAGATATTCTGGGAATTGTATCACAGTGTATGTTTGCTTCATGTCTTTTTTGTGACTAAATCAGTCAAAAAGGTGGTTGAAAAGAAACACACAAAGATTTTGTATCTCTAAACCTAGTGCTGTTGTCTATGTGAAGCACAAGCCCCCTGTGGCTACCTGTGTTTGCTGGTCTATATATGTAGTCCCCAGCGATCACCTGCCTGCACACCTCTGCAGGCAATGATCCTGCTCTCCCTGTGTCACTGGAGACTCAGGACCTCTGGAGAGGGGCTTTGGGACCACAAAAAGTCTGAGTGGTGACACGTCAGTCTTGGTAATCTTCCATTCTGTGTTGCATCCAGAGCGTTCTGACTGTCAGCAGCAGAGGAGCAGAAGGTAATGCATCTCAGCTCCCTTATCAGTGCTTCAGGTGCCAATGGAGGCTATCTGAGCCACTTAGCATTACATAGTTGGGTAAAGTAGATTGGCACTATTGGCAACGATGTGGAGATGAAGGTGACTGCCCAGAAGGTTTACCATCTCTTCTGCTAAACAGTTCTTCCTGGCTCCTGACCTCGTCCTTATGGGTCAGGGAGGGAAATCGTCTTTCGGTAGAGCTAGCTGATTATTAGTGAGAAACTCAGCAAATCAAGGAAGCTGGAAAACTAGACTTTAGCTTTTGACTTTTCCTGATTAAGCTCTTTTTTCTTTTTCTTTTTTTTTTCTGAAACCTTTTAAGTGAAGTAGAGCTGAGGAGGCAAGTTCCCCAATAATAAGACTCCCCAGAGACTGAATCTGAAAATTAAACACATGGATTAGTGAAGCAGGCTGTTAGGACAGACATTAGAATCATTATTATGGGGTTTTTTTTTGTTTGGTTGTTTGGTTTTCTCATCAGAAGACTGGTGGAAAGAATGTCTGCTTGAAAAACACAGAAAAATCCTCAGTGGGTGGGACTGCAGATACTGCCTGAAAAAGACTAGATCTACTCTAGCAACTAGGATGCATTACCTAATAATAGATCTGTAAATTTTGACAGAAAAGGTCAATGAACCATTTTGTGTTTTATTGGTTGTTGTTTTTTTGTTGCTGTTGTTTGTTTGTTTTGTGGTATTGTCTTTTTCCCTCACTAAAATAGCAACAGTATTTGCATCTGGGGCACAGGCTAGGCATGTAGCACATAGATATAGTAGCTCTCTTCCTAAGAGACCAAACCTACTTTGAGGATGCACAGCCTATAAAAAGTCATATTCATCTAGTGTTGAACAGCAAAAGGAGCAAAAATTAGGAGCTCACCTTTTGTGCCCTGCGCTTGTCTGCTCGCTGATTCTGGTGGTAGATACGGCTGAAGTTGGAGACAATTACCGGAACTGGCAGAGCGATGACCAAGACCCCACTCAGGGAGCATATTGAACCAAAAATCTTGCCAGCTATTGTCTTCGGCACCATGTCACCATACCTGGGTTAAAGAAAACAGCACATTTAGCAGAGGCAAAAATCGCCTGTAAGTATTGAATTTCAGGATGTATTAATTGCACAATGCATTTTACTTCTCCTGCAAATAACAGTTGCTGCATATAAATAATACTTTGCACATCCGTGCATACATATAGAGCTTGCTCAGTGCTCTGCATTCATAATGTTACTTTCAAGCTGCTGTTGGGTATCCTGTGGACATCTATGTTGTGCTTGCTCTAGAACCACTCTTTGTATTGCAATGGAGAGAGAAATAGAATAGAATAGAATACAATAAACCAGGTTGGAAGAGACCTTCAAGGTCATCGTGTCCAACCTATCATCCAACACTATCTAATCAACTAACCCATGCAACCAAGCACCCCATCAAGTCTCCTCCTGAACACCTCCAGTGATGCCGACTCCACCACCTCCTTGGGCAGCCCATTCCAATGGGCAATCACTCTCTCTGGGTAGAACTTACTCCTAGACTCCAGCCTAAACCTCCACTGGTGCAGCTTAAGATTGTGTATTCTTGTTCTGGTGCTGCTTGCCTGGGAGAAGAGACCAACCTCTGCCTGTCTACAACCTCCCTTCAGGTAGTTGTAGAGAGCAATAAGGTCACCCCTGAGTCTCCTCTTCTCCAGGCTAAGCAACCCCAGCTCCCTCAGTCTCTCCTCATAGGGCTTGTGTTCCAAACCCCTCACCAACTTTGTTGCCCTTCTCTGGACACACTCCAGCAAGTCAACATCCTTCCTAAACTGAGGGGCCTAGAACTGGACACAGTACACGAGGTGTGGCCTAACCAATGCAGTATACAGGGGCAGAATGACCTCCCTGCTCCTGCTGGCCACACTGTTCCTGATGCAGGCCAGGATGCCATTGGCCCTCCTGGCTGCCTGTGCAAATATTTTTATATATATATATAGCTAAAATTAAGTCTTTACCCCATTGCTTGTTGGAAGAACTTACCATTTTTCATTGTCAATATCCTAGGGAGACCACTTGGTAAGTTAAATGTCAAAGTGAATAATCTTTCATCTCACTGAGCTGACACAGTACTTTCATTTAGGAGGGTAATGCATTTTGGGACAGGTTGCCCAGGAGATCATGGACTTTCTATCTTTGGAGATTTTCAACATTTGGCTAAAGAAAAGCATGTCTGATTTAAGCTATTGTTGTTGATGGGCTGCCTTCGAGTGGGAAACTGGACAAGCTGACCTTCAGAGGTCCTTTCCGTAATCTAGACAAAAGCAAACATGACCTAAGCAACCAACCAAATTCTAGCCACAAATCCTGGCACTGCTCAGAATTACTAGGCTGCCACCTTTCTTTGTGATGCTGGATATTGTTTTATCCAGCAAGTAAGAACATAATGCTGCTGAAGTATGTGGAGGCACTTGAGTGACAGCTTATTAAGAAATACCAGCTCTTTGGCCTCTCTAGACTGCCACATTCCACAGAGAACTATGTAATTACATACTGCAGAGGTGAATAAAGAGACAAATCCCCTTCTAGCACTATTCTGGTTTTAACCTTACTGGATTTTAAGTTATTATTAAGCATTGATTGCAGCAAGCAAGTTTAGTATGCTTATGAGCAGAGAGACAGCACATTGCCCTATTGCAAAGAATTTATAAACTTTTAAGATAACAAAAAATTAGAAACAAAAATCTAGAAAGGACAACATTTGGGAAAAAATGCTTTCTGGAAAACACAACCTGCCTGGAAAAATAATAGAGAATATGAGGGGAGATTTCAAGTCACATGGACCTAATTATGAATAGAATAGAATAGAATAGAATAGAATAGAATGGAATGGAATAGAATAGAATAGAATAGAATAGAATAGAATAGAATAGAATAGAATAGAATAGAATAGAATAGAATAGAATAAACCAGGTTGGGAGAGACCTTCAAGATCATCGTGTCCAACCTATCATCCAACACCACCTGATCAAATAAACCACGCAGCCAAGCACCCTATCAAGTCACCTCCTGAACACCTCCAGTGATGGTGACTCCACCACCTCCTCGGGCAGCACATTCCAATGGCCAATCACTCTCTCTGTGCAGAACTTCCTCCTAACCTCCAGCCTAAACCTGCCCTGGCGCAGCTTGAGACTGTGTCCTCTTGTTCTGGTGCTGGTTGCCTGGGAGAAGAGAACCAACCCCCACCTGTCTACAAGCTCCCTTCAGGTAGTTGTAGAGAGCAATAAGGTCACCCCTGAGTATCCTCTTCTCCAGGCTAAGCAACCCCAGCTCCCTCAGTCTTTCCTCATAAGGTTTGTGTTACAAGCCCCTCACCTACTTTGTTGCCCTTCTCTGGACAGGCTCCAGCAAGTCAACATCCTTCCTAAACTGAGGGACCCAGAACTGGACACAGTACTCAAGGCGCAGCCTAAATCATCAGAAGGAAGGGAAAAGGAGATGAAGATCTCAGGTGATGGAGAATCTATATAGGCTTAGGGAATACCTTTTATCAATGAGAACTCAGCATATGTCAGAAGGAGATTATGTATCAGCTTCTAGGCTAAGATGAATGTTTGCATTTCATACAGTGAGAGGTAGGTGTTTAATGTAAATATTCAAATAAGCTGTTGTCCAGGCAAATGCAATATACACAATTAAGTCTTAGATTATTGACAAAATATTGTATAAAATAAATATTTGGTTGCTTTACAAAGTATGTTCAAGGGTAAAATATTCCTAGGAAATGACACATTAATATTTCTACCAATAACTCTCTCCTGCACCTGCTCAGAATTTGAATGCTATTAATTTCTGATTGTGTGACACGCAGGGCCAGATAAAAATAGTTAATGTACTAGAATCTGTCTTCTAAATTATTTATATAGCTGGTGTTTATTGCAAGATATATAAACCTGGAAAAATTCTAGATAGTCACATTGTCCTTCACATCAACATTTACACCTCATGACATAGGAACTTTTGGTGCTTATCTTCCTAAAACCAAAGCTGACTATCAGCTGTCAGGAGTGATGCATGCCCAGCTGTTTTCTTTGGCCAGGCATAAACGACCATTCAAGGACCTTTTGACAAATGGGATCTGCAACACATTAGTAACCCCAGGTTTTTCTCAGGTGGAGTGGTGAGATGAGTGGTGGGCCTGGGGCCAGGCTGGTGTGCTTAGGGGTGAATAGAATAGAATAGAATAGAATAGAATAGAATAGAATAGAATAGAATAGACCAGGTTGGAAGAGACATTTGAGATCATCACATCCAACCCATCATCCAACACCATCTTATCAACTAAACCATGGCACCAAGCACTCCATCAAGTCTCCTCCTAAACACCTCCAGTAATGGCGACTCCACCACCTCCCCAGGCAGCCCATTCCAATGGCCAGTCACTCTCTCTATGAAGAATTTATTCCTAACCTCCAGCCTAAACCTCCCTTGGTGCAGCTTGAGAATGTGTCCTCTTGTTCTGGTGCTGGTTGCCTGGAAGAAGAGACCAACCCCCATGTGGCTACAACCTCCCTTCAGGTAGTTGTAGAGAGCAATAAGGTCTCCCCTGAGCCTCCACTTCTCCAGGCTATGCAACCCCAGCTCCCTCAGCCTCTCCTCATAGAGCTTGTGCTCCAAACCCCTCCCCATCTTGGTTGCCCTTCTCTGAACACGTTCCAGCAAGTCAAGATCTTTCCTAAATTGAGGGGCCCAGAACTGGACCCCAGACTCAAGGTGTGGCCTAACCAGAAGTCACGGGATCAAATCACTGATAATCATTGCTGGTTTACTGTATTAGTTGCTGTTTTACTTTATCCTTCTAGATAACAATCCAAGTATTTTCTTAAACTGAATCAAAGCACGTCAACATAAGGCTATTTAAAAGGCAATATATATTTACACACACCTGACAAAGCCAGATCTTGAAATGCCAAATTTACACACACTCAGTGCTACTAGAACAGATCCATTAAATTAGATTCCAAACCCTACCCTTGAAATGCTAAATTGCTGAACCTTCATATGCTCACATTGTCACTGATGGCCGCTCTGGTCAGAAGGCATTGCTTGCTCTGAGTAATTTGAAGTTGGTGCCGGGTGCTGCACTTTGGCCACAACAATCCCATGCAGCACCACAGGCTGGGGTCAGAGTGGCTGGAGAGCAAACAGAAAGGCACCTGGGGGTGCTGATTGACAGCCAGCTGAACATGAGCCAGCAGTGTGCCCAGGCAGCCAAGAAGGCCAGTGGCATCCTGTCCTGTATCAAGAATAGTGTGGCCAGCAGGAGCAGGGAAGTCATTGTGCCCCTGTACTCTGCACTGGTTAGGCCACACCTTGAGTCCAGTTCTGGGCCCCTCTGTTTAAGAAGGACATTGAGACACTTGAATGTGTCCAGAGAAGGGCAACAAGGCTGGGGAGAGGCCTTGAGCACAGCCCTGTGAGGAGAGGCTGAGGGAGCTGGGATTGTTTAGCCTGGAGAAGAGGAGGCTCAGGGGAGAGATTATTGCTGTCAATAACTACCTGAAGGGAGGTTGTAGCCAGGAGGGGGTTGGTCTCTTCTCCCAGGCAACCAGCGCCAGAACAAGAGGACACAGTCTCAAGCTGTGCCAGGGGAAGTTTAGGCTTGAGATGAGGAGAAAGTTCTTCATGGAGAGAGTCATTCGTCATTGGAATGTGCTGCCCAGGGAGTTGGTGGAGTCACTGTCCCTGGAGGTGTTTAGGAAGAGGGGTTTGGACATGGCACTTGGTGCCATGGTTTAGTAGACATGAGGTCTGTGGTGACAGATTGGACTTGATGATCTTTGAGGTCTCTTCCAACCTTGGTGATTCTGTGATTCTGCAATATAGCTCATTCTGTTGATCATGTGCCACTATAATTAGGCAAATCAAGTGCAGACTGGCGCTCTAGGCCTGGTGATAGGAACCTTTCAGTGTTTACCTGTACCCACTGGGATAAGGAGGTGCTTTTTCACAGTGTTTGACTGTTAGAGAGCGAAATTAAAAATTAAAAGAGGACTATTTGATACATGAAAGTATCTTGCAATGTTTTTCTTACCCTCTGGGCAAAATGACAGGGAGCTGGATAGACTGCTTACTTTAATATAACTTCCTTTTGATTATTTTTCTGTTTCACCTTGAGGAAGTTGTACTCAGGTGACATGTTTCCAAGTGCCATATTATTTATCCATCCTTTAGTGCTAATAATATCTTTCACATCATTCATAACTCTTGCATAATTAGTTTTTCTGCTGTTGCCAAACACTGTGTTGGAGATGTTTAAATAAAATTATGTTCAGGAAAAAAAAAAATTACTTGCAAGAAATAAGCCTTCCTGCACAGGAATGAAAAACATATTTGCTCACTTTTGTGACAAAATGCATTTTTTACCACATTTACCTTGGTTATCCTTGCTCTCCTTGGGGAGAGTGACACAGAATTTAGTCTAGTCTAGGCATGACCAGAATGGTTAATGAAGGTCTTCCCGCTGGATTAGACATTACCTTTAGTTACACCTCATACATCACTGAATGCCACCAATGGAAGCGGATGCCATAGAACAAAGGGGAAATTTCTCCTTTACCCCACCTGCAGTTGCTTTATTCCTTGGGAAGCTTAAGTTAAAAACAGAGTGTAACTCCCTTTTCAGATGGCACAGTAGCTGTGGTGCTTGTGCTTCACAGTGAAAAAAAAAAATCACACTGATCTCTAAAACAAATTCTCAGTTCTGCAGAAAATCTGATCTCTTCCGTCACGGAGAGAACAAATATGGAATCTCATTAAGCAATTTTCACAGATCCACTTTTCAACAGAGAACTATTTTGAGGGTTTTTTTCCTAGTGCCACTTTGCTTGTCTCGCTGCTTTTCAGACAGTAGCTGCAAACATATTACCCTTTATGTGCTTTTTGTTTTTCTTTGTTGCTGTCTTTTTATAGCTTTGTGTGTAGTCTGTTCCACATATGTCTATTGTTATGGACACAGCTTATGTTGGTCTTTAGACATTTATTGTCTGTACTGACAATCTAATTTTGTAATGTCAGTTGTGTCTTCCCAATATTGTATGCTCTGGATGAGTGAAGAAAAAGAGATGTTGTACTCATCCCTGTTATCAGTCAGGTGCATTCTACTTCATTAGCCAAAGAGAGAAGGGAGAAGGCTATGACAAACTAGGTGTGTCAATCAAATCACAAGCCAGAAACAACGTGATCAAACTGATGCCTAGGTTTCACTACACGTAGTCCAGACAGGTCAGAGATGTGCTATTGCTGGTAGTCTGTGGACATCTGTTCACTAACCGACATCATACAGGGATAGGTGGATTAAAAGGCATGTGTATTTGTCCCAGTTGTGTTCAGCAGGTGACAGTCCACTTTTTCATAGGTGACTCCTTACTGCAAGGAAAGAGATTTTGCAAATACTGGGTCTTTCAGGGTACTGATCTGAGTAACAAGGGGGTGATTTACTGCTTTGCGTGACAGGTTTAGGGGCACAAAAGGCAGCTTAAATCACACATAAAAGGCTGAGCTGTCGTAGTAGTTCAGGACGTGTGAATGTATTCAGCTTTACAAACGCCCAATTTGTAATTTAAGTGTTGTCACTTCATATCTTACCCATGGACATCTACCTGACAAAGTGACACTGCTCTTCTAATTGATGAGTAGAGTATAACTGATGTAGCATGCCCATAACTCAAGAGATATCAGGCAACAGAAGCTGTATTTGTGGCATCATCAGCTATTTATCTTATTCCTGAATCTAATGAAGACTGTTATTTGATGGACTGTTACCTAAGATGGAATATTTCTTAAGTCAAAGGTCTGGTTTATAATTGAAAGGAGTCCTACTTTCTGGATATTTTTAATGAATATAGGCAGAGAAGGTATTTTCCTTATTAATCTTAATAAATGAGAGTTACAATGCCTCTTATTTAAGTTGTTTTGAATGTTTTTGTTTGAATTGTTTTGGTTTTGGTTTTGGTTGTGTTTTTTTTTTTTGGTTTGAATTGTTTTGATTTCTTCCTTTGTGGCTTTCCCCCCCCCCCCCAATTAATAAATGTGTTTCAGAAGATAAAATAAGTAATCACAGACATTTTAATGTAATTTTTTTCTCTTTTTGGGGTCTGTGACCAATCAAAAATTAATATTTGGGATAGATTACAGCCCCCCCCCAAATGACCTTTACAGCAAAAACCTGAAATTGTAGGATGCATATAGTAGGAATGAATCTTGGATGTGCATCAAGAATAGTGTGGCCAGCAGGAGCAGGGAAGACATTGTGCCCCTGTACTCAGCACTGGTTAGGCCAAACCTTGAGTCCTGTGTCCAGTTCTGGGCCCTTCAATTTAAGAAGGACATTGAGACACTTGAACGTGTCCAGAGAAGGGCAACGAGGCTGGGGAGAGACCTCGAGCACAGCCCTGTGAGGAGAGGCTGTGAGAGCTGGGATTGTTTAGCCTGGAGAAGAGGAAGCTCAGGGGAGAGATTATTGCTGTCTATAACTACCTGAAGGGAGGTTGTAGCCAGGAGGGGGTTGGTCTCTTCTCCCAGGCAACCAGCACCAGAACAAGAGGACACAGTCTCAAGCTGCGCTCAAGGTGAGGAGAAAGTTCTTCACAGAGACAGCTGTTAGCCATTGTTCTTCACAGAGAGAGTTGTTTAGCCTGGAGAAGAGGAGGCTCAGAGGAGACCTCATTGCTCTCTACAACTACCTGAAAGGTGGTTGCAGCCAGGAAGGGGTTGGGCTCTTCTCTCTAGCAACCAGCACCAGAACAAGAGGACACAGTCTCAAGCTGCGCCAGGGGAAGTTTAGGCTTGAGGTGAGGAGGAAGTTCTTCACAGAGAGAGTCATTCACCATTGGAATGTGCTGCCCAGGGAGGTGGTGGAGTCACCGTCCCTGGAGGTGTTCAAGAAGGGATTGGATGTGGCACTTGGTGCCATGGTCCAGTCATGAGGTCTGTGGTGGCAGGTTGGACTCGATGATCTTTGAGGTCTCTTCCAACCTTGGCGATACTGTGGTACTGTGATTGGAATGGGTTGCCCAGGGAGGTTGTGGAGTCACCATCCCTGGAGGTGTTCAAGAGGGGACTGGATGTGGCTCTAGTCATGAGGTCTTGGGTGACAGGTTGGACTTGATGATCTTTGAGGTCTTTTCCAACCTTGTTGATTCCCTGATTCTGTGATTCTATGATTTTTACAGAGATTAAATAACTTAGGCTGATACTGACAGATAGAATGACAGGATAAAAAATTGTCAGTATGTTAAGAATCTTTGCTGCAATCATTTTATTCTGACACTAGAGGGCATAAACGACATTAAAATAAATGCAGATGCAGAAACGTTTTAAAATGCATGCTACAAACACACGCACTCTCTTCCATCTCCTTCACATTCATTTCATATTCTTTAAAGAAAAAAAGAAAATTACTACCCTGATTGAGAACTGTTGCCTGCTCTCTCCTTATTTTTTTGAAAAAGAAACCTAGCAATATTTTTGTTTTCAACCATGCAAAACATGTCAGCAAATGATGGAGTTGTAAACTGAATGAAAAATTAAGATTAATTTGGTAATATTTATGTTTATGACCAGAGAACAGTGAAAATAGTAGGAAATCTTTGTAGAAACACTTTTTCTTTTGCCTTTTTTTTTTAATGTGTGGGAGGAAAATTGCATTTGCCAGTGGATTTAGCATCCCAACCAGGCAGAGTTCAAGCGTTTTTGCAGCTGGTTAACAGAATGGTGCCTTGCTTTTCTAGGACAGGGTCTATGCTCCCATCCATCTTCTCAGCTTTTTGCTTGCTCTGGTCAGGGTGGGTGCTTTGCCCACCCGGGTGGGATGATAATGCAGTTACCTTCTTGATTCCTCTCTCAGCTAATGGCTGTTTCCTGTTCTCCAGGAGCTGCAGGCAGAGCCCCAGAGGCTGCTCTGGTGAGATTACCCAGATGCGTTTAGGCAGCCAGCTACCCAACCAGCCATACACTTATGTGCTGGCATATGGGAGAAGGCAAGAAAAGCAATTCCAAGCCCTCTAACACTTAACAATAACCATGATGAATCTGTAGCCTTACCTAGGTCTTAAAATAGCCTAATAATTGTTGAAAAGTACTTTCTAATAACACATAATATTGCTGTTCGTGTGAGATGTGGAACGTTATACAGATGATTCCAAATTTTATTCCAGCCTAGGGAGATTTTGCATGGAATTGCAAATAATCTTCCTGACTGCTTTTACTGCTGTGAAGGGCCTGCATTATCCCTCTCTTCTGCTCGGTAGTGACATGGTTCCCTCTGGGGTCCACCAATGTTCCTCCAACCACTGGCCTGAATGATTGTACATAAACAGTGGAAAACTCATCTGCTGCTCAAAGGCGGCAGTGCTCCTTGGGCTTTTCAGCATGCAGTGCAAGAGAGTCAAAATACTGCCCCTGCACCTGCCTGAGTTAGCCGTTCTTGAAATACAAAATTTCCTGTGAAATTTAGGGATTTTAAAAGTTTTAGTTTCGTTTTGTTTTAATGTACAACAATACAATAGAATACAATAGAATACAATAGAATAAACCAGGTTGGAAGAGACCTTCAAGTTCATCGTGTCCAACCTATCAATCAATCCAACCCACCTAAACAACTAAACCATGGCACCAAGCACTCCATCAAGTCTCCTCCTGAACACCTCCAATGAAGGTGACTCCACCACCTCCTCTGGCAGCCCATTCCAATGGGCAATCACTCTCTCTGTATAGAACTTCTTCCTAACCTCCAGCCTAAACCTCCCCCTGGTGCAGCCTGAGACTGTGTCCTCTTGTTCTGGTACTGGCTGCCTGGGAGAAGAGACCAACCTCTGCCTGGCTACAACCTCCCTTCAGGTAGTTGTAGAGAGCAATAAGGTCACCCCTCAGTCTCCTCTTCTCCAGGCTAAGCAATCCCAGCTCCCTCAGCCTCTCCTCATAGGGCTTGTGTTCCAAACCCCTCACCAACTTCGTTGCCCTTCTCTGGACACGCTCCAGCAAGTCAACATCCTTCCTAAACTGAGGGGCCCAGAACTGGACACCGGACTCGAGGTGCAGCCTAACCAGTGCAGTGTACAGGGGCAGAATGACCTCCCTGCTCGTTTTAACCCAAGAAGCCTACCTTTGTAAAGGTGAGCTTTAGTACTTAGAGGTTAATAAAATGAACTTTTCCATGGAAAAGCTGAAAGCCTCACCCAAATAACCATTCCCAGCTTTCTGCATTCAAGACAAAGGTACAGATAACCAAATTCAGAGAATCATAGAATCAATAAGGTTGGAAAAGACCTCAAAGGTCATCAAGTCCAACCTGTCACCCAACACCTCATGACCACTACACCCTGGCACCAAGTGCCACGTCCAATCCCCTCTTGAACACCTCCAGGGATGGTGACTCCACCACCTCCCTGGGCAGCACATTCCAATGGCTAACAACTCTCTCTGTGAAGATCTTTCTCCTCACCTCAAGCCTAAACTTCCCCTGGTGCAGCTTGAGACTGTGTCCTCTTGTTCTGGTGCTGATTGCCTGGGAGAAGAGACCAACCCCCTCCTGCCTACAACCACCCTTCAGGTGGTTCAGTTTTAATTTACCATAAAATATTGAATCCAAACATCTAAAAAAATGTGGGTGTGTGTGGTGGGTTTTTTTTTTGGTTATCTCTCTCTCACTCCACAGGCAAAGCTAATATCCTAATTGCTCCTGAGCTGCTGCAAAGCACCACAGAAGTATGGTGTCTGGTTCATGTTGGATGTGGGCTATTTAAACTGCCAGAGCTACAAGCTCAGCTGAGTCCTTACAGCTGCATCACAGTCACACAAAACATACTGCTGAGGTGGTGTCTTAGTTTGTGGGTTTTTTTTCCCCCACCAGATTTCAGAGGCAAAAATAAGCATGTCTGTTTCTAGGAAAAAGAGAATATTTCTGAATGGATCAGACACTTTTTATGAATAAGAAAAGCAACACAGCAGAGAAACTGCTCCTGCTGCAAAACGTCGCAAGATGTGTTTTACTATCTAAATCATGGTGGTTGTCACGGTGCACTGGCCATCATCCACACTTGTAGATGAAAAGGGGCCTTGTTTAGAGTTTGGAGCCAAAGGGAGCTTTGAAAAACCTTTTGCATAGTAGCAGGCTTCTGCAGCAAGTGCAGGTGCCCTCACCCTGCGTGGACGCTGCCAGTGCCTGCGGCCTGTGCTGCCGAAAGTCAGCACTGAGACTGTGACAGTCACTGCTGAGGGTCTCGGTGTGCTGCAGACAGCAGGTATTGGCTTATTGGCTTGTGTTTTCAATCCACTTTTTGGCTTTTTTAAAAAAAAACGATGTGATGCCATAGCCCATTATGGAGTACCTCAGAACTGAGGCTTCTAGCAATAGCCTCTGTGATGGAGATGTTTATCTGGTGAGAAATCTGCCATGTATTTTGTGGGATTTTATGTGTAACACAATATCCAGGTGGACTACCACACTCTCCAGAAAGGAGGAGTGACTGATTGGTTAAGCACTGCCTTTATAGTGTAATGGGTTTGTGAATAAGCTGATCTCAATTAACTCCTTTTTGCTATAAGGCCAGCTCTAGGACTAAGGAGATAGGCTGCAAGGCAGAAAATATCAGTTAAGCACTTTAACTTTGAGATCAGTTAGAAAAGACCGTCAATGAAGAACAGAAACTGTCCATTTTGAGAACAGAAAAAGAAGTGCTATGCATAAAGCAATATTAGAGAAATGTCAAATTATATCTGACAATTGCAAAAATGGTGTCCTTGTCTAAGGAGGATGCTGTAAATTGTAATAAAACTGTTCCCTAGAGCTTCCAAGCTGCTTGATAATGAAATGCTGGCAAGTTGACACTAATTAGTCATCTATTTCAACACCACATTCAAACCCAGATAGTTTAAATTGCTACTGGTAATAAGTTTAAGTGGAATTTCTAAAGAAGCATTTCAACTGTGTGGCCTTAAGGATACAACCTGTACATTTACAATTAGAAAAGTACCAAAATTGCTGTTTAGGAACTAATTCTATTTTAAAAGGGGATTGGATGTGGCACTTGGTGCCATGGTCTAGTAGTCATGAGATCTTGGGTGACAGGTTGGACTTGATGATCTTTGAGGTCTTTTCCAACCTTGTTGATTCTATGATTCTATGAAAAACACTCTATGTGAATGCAAGATGATCAAGGGCTCGATTTGAAGGAAGGAGGCAAAGGTCAGTGAAGATGTCTTTATTTCCTAAAATTGTCTTTTGACCTAAAATACTCTATCTAATTAACATAGGATGAATTTATTACTTTGTTGTATGACATCAGGCATTCAAGTCTTTGAAAGACCATTGATGGGTTGGACACGATGATCTTGAAGGTCTCTTTCAACCTGGTGTATTGCATTGTATAATTAATGTATAATTGGATTCATAAGATGGTGCAAATGCTTAGAGGAAGAATACACTTACCCTCTGTCACTGAGATACTTTGCATTTGTTGGGGCCTGATGCAGACATTCTGTTTTTCCATTCTATTTTATATGAAGCCAAAAGTAACCAAAACAAGACAATCTGAGCTTTTCTCCTGTATATCTGACGTGCTTCCCTAAGAGAAAATATTCTAGGGTCTTTGCTCCTAAAAATCAATGACTTGTATTACTTACTTAGTCAGGATCTAGTTTTTCAATAGTCCTTCATAGAATCATACAATCAATAAGGTTGGAAAAGACCTGAAAGATCATCAAGTCCAACCTATCACCCCAACACCTCATGAGTATTAAACCATGGCACGAAGTGCCATGTCCAATCCTCTCTTGAACACCTCCAGGGACGGTGACTCCACCACCTCCCCGGGCAGCACATTCCAATGGTTAACAACTCTCTCTGTGAAGAACTTTCTCCTCATCTCGAGCCTAAACCTCCCCTGGTGCAGCCCTGAGACTGTGTCCTCTTGTTCTGGTGCTGGTTGCCTGGGAGAAGAGACCAGCCCCCTCCTGGCTACAACCACCCTTCAGGTAGTTGTAGACAGCAATAATCTCTCCCCTGAGCCTCCTCTTCTCCAGGCTAAACAACCCCAGCTCCGTCAGCCTCTCCTCACAGGGCTGTGCTCAAGGCCTCTCCCCAGCCTTGTTGCCCTTCTCTGGACACGTTCAAGTGTCTCGATGTCCTTCCTAAACTGAGGGATCCAGAAGCTGCACCAGGGGAAGTTTAGGCTTGAGGTGAGGAGAAAGTTCTTCCCAGAAGGAGTAATTGGCCATTGGAATATGCTGCCCAGGGAGGTGGTGGAGTCACTACCCCTGGAGGTATTCAAAAAAGGACTGGATGTGGCACTTGAAGCCATGGTTTAGTTGTCATGAGATATTAGGTAATAGGTTGAACTTGATGATCTCTGAGGTCTTTTCCAACCTGGTTGATTCTACGATTCCATGATGTAATCCTTACAAAATGTGACCGGTTTAGGCTATGCATTGAAATGTCATAGCTCACCCAGCATTTGTGTTAACCAATGATGGGAAATGCACTCCTAGATTTGTAACAGAGTTTAGGTTAAAAAATGCACCTTTTAATTTTTTTTTTTGGTCTTATGAATTGGAGTTTTTAAAGTTTTTGTTAATTGTTTTGTTTTGCTTTATCTTTTCCCCCTTTGCTCTTTCAAAAAGTCCCTAAAAATAAATCTTTTATATATTACTGGGATATAGGACTCAAGGTATAAGCACACCAATCCCGAACACTCAGCATTTTAAATAAGTTGATACAAATAGGATAGAGCAGAGAGCATATCCAGCAGTTCAGCGACATTCACTTGAAGTAACAGCAATATCAGGGTATAAAAATCCTCACCTTCAAACGTACCACCATATCTAGCTACTCTTCTCGTTAAAGATTAGAGGTACATTAACTACCTCTTCAGGTGAGAGTCTAGCCATAATGCCTAGCAGAAACTGAGTAACAAGCCAATCATACAGGTGGTAAACAAGAGCAGTGTGAGATTTATCAGCTATGCCAGGTTTGACTGTGAAGTGAGTCCAGCTGCAGGCTCCATTGAATCTCAGCAGGATGGACTAGGCTTTGACACATCCTTCCTGGGATACAATTCCAAAGGCAGCTGCTAAATCACAGAATCACTCAGTTTAGAAAAGACCCCTGTAACATCAAGTCCAGCCACTAACCGCTCTACAGAGCTCACCCATAAACCATATTGTCACGGTCCAGAGAGGGAAAGAGCCTCAGTTCTTTTGCATATTCCCATGTTGTGAAATGAGAGGCACAAATGAGGCCAAAATATGAACAGCTAGACTATTGATTACATAAATACAGTGGATGGATCAGAAGGGGAGAGAGAGAGGAGAGAGAGGGGGGAGAGAGAGATTAGAGGAAAGGAATTATATTACCACACCCCTCACCCCCCCAAGACAGTTTGAGCCTGTGGAGGAAAGGTGCTGCAGGAGATGTTTGGTCTGTAGAGGAAGGGTGCTGAGGCTTTGGCTGTAGAAGAGATGTGGTCCTCTGGGCAGCCTCTTCAGCTCCATGAGTTGCAGCAGGTGGACCTTAGGACATGGAGAGAGTTTAGTCTGCTTCTTCCAGGCTCCATGGCCTCTTTTCTTCGGAGCAGCATAGTCCCGGGCTTTGCCTTCTCTCGTGCTTTCCTTCTCAGCACCATTGTCCTTCTCCTGTGTGTTTTCCTTCATCTATGTTTTTGGTTCTCCGTTTTTCTTCTTCTGGGCCAGTAGTTGCTCAAGTCTTCTATACAGTTTTTCAGTCCTTAGCTATGTGTCCAAGTATTGTCCCTAAGGAATTCAGGGGCCAGGAAATCACCCTTAGGTAAGTATCCAGGTATCATTCCCCAGGAAATCTTTCTGTGTATTCCTGTGTGTTTGGGCAGGGGTCTGGGGGGGTGTGGGGAGGGCCTCCGCCTCCTCCTTCTCCATCTACCTGGTGGTGAATCCATTGTCTCACCATCCTCCCTTTCCAGGGTATTTGATGGGTGGAGATTATATGTCTTATGAATATTCCCGAAGGTGGCCTTGGTCCATTGTTGTAGGCCAGCTGCGGTCCAGTGAGCAATGTTATCTTTGCACCTTCCAAGAGTCGTTCCAGTGGCTCTGCCCAACACACATCAGCTATTGTCTGGGCAAGCAACAAGTGATTTGATCTTTGTTGAGTCACACCAGGAGAGACAAGTTTTAGTCTCTCACACATATCCCTAAGCACCGTATCTAAATGACCCTTTAAACACATTCAGGGTTTGTGGCTCAACCACCTCCCTGGGCAGCCCATTCCAAGCTTGTGACCACTCTTTCTGTGAAACTTTTTTTCCTAACATCCAGTCTATACTTACCCTGTTGCAGTTTGAGGCCATTCCCTCTTGTCTGTCACTAATAAATAATACCCATGGTATTACTTATTGGTTCATGGATGCTCTGTTCCCACAGACACCTCAGGACCATAAGAAAGATGATAACCCCATACATTCTTTACTCTAGGAACACACTGTTTAGTGAATCTTTTCAGCATGATGACTAAAACTGTGACTGAGCTGTGGAGAAAAGATATCAGTGTACACTCCAATGCACCTTACTGAAGCTCAGGGGTATGTTTTGATGTGCCACCTTGCTTCAGTGGAGGAGAGAATTATTTTCCTTTTAGCAGTATGAATACATACATCCTGGGTCAGTGTTCATCCCAGAAATATTGCTGAAAATGTTAAGTAATTAATCTCCTACAGATTTTCTTTTAGTTCCAATACTTGTGCAAAATAAAAGCAAAGTCCAAACAAGCATTGATCTGCCAATACATTCCTAAATGTCTCTTGACTATATACTTGCCCTCAGGTCAAACTGCTCCAAGTATAAATCACACTAACACTAGAAAAGCACTGTGTAAGTTTGCAAGGATAGACATGCCTGTTTTAAGAGAGCTACTGGGCACAGCACTGAGATCAGTGAACTGATTTCGCTTGGGAATCAAATCCAGCTCCTCCCATGTTCAAGTAAAACTCCGAGAGACAAAGGTGTAAGTCACTGCTGTTCAGCACTCCAAAGGCCAGATCAAGATCCTTCTTGGCCACAGCAACCCCATGCAGAGCTACAGGCTGGGGTCGGAGTGGCTGGAGAGCTGCCAAACAGAGAGGGACCTGGGGGTGCTGATTGACAGCCGCCTAAACATGAGCCAGCAGTGTGCCCAGGTGGCCAAGAAGGCCAATGGCATCCTGGCCTGTATCAGAAATAGTGTGGCCAGCAGGAGTAGGGAAGTCATTGTGCCCCTGTACTCTGCATTGGTTAGGCCACACCTTGAGTCCTGTGTCCAGTTCTGGGCCCCTCAGTTTAAGAAGGACATCGAGACACTTGAACCGTGTCCAGAGAAGGGCAACAAGGCTGGTGAGAGGCCTTGAGCACAAGCCCTATGAGGAGAGGCTGAGGGAGCGGGGATTGTTTAGCCTGGAGAGGAGGAGGCTCAGGGGAGACCTCATTGCTCTCTACAGCTACCTGAAAGGTGGTTGTAGCCAGGAAGAGGTTGGTCTCTCCTCTCTAGCAACCAGCACCAGAACAAGAGGACACAGTCTCAAGCTGCGCCAGGGGAAGTTTAGGCTTGGGGTAAGGAGGAAGTTCTTCATGGAGAGAGTCATTTGTCATTGGAATGCGCTGCCTGGGGAGGTGGTGGAGTCAGCATCCCTGGAGGTGTTCAAGAGGGGATTGGATGTGGCACTTGGTGCCATGGTCTAGTCGTGAGGTCTGTGATGACAAGTTGGACTCGATCTTTGAGGTCTCTTATAAGCTTGGTGATACTGTGATACTGTGATACTGTGAAGATCTAGAGATTCCCAGCAAATTCAAAACTTATTGCTCTGTTTTGTTTTGTTTAGTAAAGTATTAAGCAAAGTTCCCAGTCTGCAGTGGAAGTTTGTCTTTGCCTTAAAGACAACTTAAAAATATTCTTGTTTATCTTCTGCATATTTAGTCCCCGTAGATAACACAGGAATTTAGTACAGTGAAATGCTGATAGTAACAATATTTCAAATGTATCATTGAAATAATGCACAGAATTATAGCCTCATCTTTTAAAATAATCAGGTATCCTTATCCCCCCAACTTTCTCTTTGTTCCTTGTTTTACTGCAAATATTTACACCTTGTTTGAAAATCATAGAATCATAGAATCAATAAGGTGGAAAAGACCTCAAAGGTCATAAATTCCAACCTGTCACCACAGACCTCATGACTACTAAACCATGGCACCAAGTGCCACATCCAATCCCTTCTTGAACACCTCCAGGGACAGTGACTCCACCACCTCCCTGGGCAGCTCATTCCAATGGCCAACAACTCTCTCTGTGAAGAACTTTCTCTTCATCTCGAGTCTAAACTTCCCCTGGTGCAGCTTGAGACTGTGTCCTCTTGTTCTGGTGCTGGTTGCCTGGGAGAAGAGACCAGCCCCCTCCTGGCTACAACCACCCTTAAGGTAGTTGTAGAGAGCAATGAGGTCTCCCCTGAGCCTCCTCTTCTCCAGGCTAAACAATCCCAGCTCCCTCAGCCTCTCCTCATAGGGCTTGTGCTCGAGGCCTCTCCCCAGCCTTGTTGCCCTTCTCTGGACACGTTCAAGAGTGTCAGCGTCCTTCTTAAATTGAGGGGCCCAGAAGTGGACACAGTAATAGGCCATTGCATCACATTTAGTACTGGTCTGTTAGGCCAAGCTAATGTTTTGCTTGCCAACACAACTGCCGGTGAACAGGTATTATTTCTACATTCCTTCAGGCAAAGTTAAAAGAAACACAAAATAGCTTGTGTCAGTGTGTACTGTTACTGGTCTAATTCACTTGGGATCTCTGCCAAGTACTGGATACTTTAGTAATTTTTTCTCTAATGCTAACTCTGAATCTGTTAAACCACAAGTAAAAACTACTGTATCTATTTTTATACAAGCACACACACCTTTACACATTATATATCCACACACACGCACTTAGATAAGACTAAGAACATTCCATTTAAGGCAATAATCATTCCTTTTTTACAATTTTTTGTGCACTAGAAGATTTATTACAGACCAGGGTCTTAGTGTCCCTTTTTAGCTAGTAGCCAAGAGAGTAATTTTTCTGAGAATATCTACTCCAAATCCAGCTCTTTCCCCTTTCATGACATTTTTCTTGAATTTCTACATAGACTATATTTGAGAAAACTCCACAGTGGAAGTTACTAGCTGCAACAGACTATTTACAGTTCTGGGTGGGTTTTGTTTTGTTTTCATGTTGTGGTGGGTTTTTCCCCCCCCTTTGGTCTAATTGTCTTTTTTTGTTCCCTCCCAGTTTGCAGAGATATCTGGGCTTGCTCTGGTAAGTCCAGGAAAAATGAAAGAATTCATGTACTTTAAAGTAGAACAAAACAAAAGCCTCTTTTGAGTGCACTCAGAACTGCTCACAACTCAAGTTTTTCATCAGTGCTAAATCACCCCAAACCTTGAGAGAAGGAGGGCACACTGTAGCATTCAATCCTCTTAGAGTTCCCTGACAGAGTAATTAGTTACCACTGAGCATAGTTGTATCCCATTTCTTTCAAAGAAACCAAAAGCTTCTGTGAGCTGCTCTGCCCATGGACAGCTTAACTCACCCTCCCAGCTGCCAGGCACTGCACCTGCAAGCTGTAGGAGCTTGACATTACATAGTTTTTATAATTTAAAAGGGTAACTGGCAATTATTATACATAAGAAGTATTGGAGAAATAATTAGGACACAGAAGTCCTGTCATCATCAGATTGTGTATGGACTTCGAATGCTTAACCACATTGGCTTTGAGTCTTGACATGACTAAAATGGGTAATTGTGGATATGGAACGGTAGCAGCATGTTACAAAGAGTAGAAATGGGTTTACCTACTTCTGCCAGTTTTCATAGTGCATTTTGTAATGTGACCTTTTGTGTGCTAGTAATTGGACTCAAGCCACCAATGAATCTCTAAATATTAGGGAGCTGCAATGACACAGTAATGACTTTCTGTCACTACTAACCTCATTTCTATTTGGATTCATGTTCCATAACTGAGAGATTCTCTGTCTTACTACCACTCCTTCCAGTCATCCAGGCTTAAAGCTTTGTAGTGCTTACTACTACCATCACAGTATCACAGTATCACCAAGGTTGGAAGAGACCTCAAAGATCATCGCGTCCAACCTGTCACCACAGACCTCATGACTAGACCATGGCACCAAGTGCCACGTCCAATCCCCTCTTGAACACCTCCAGGGACAGTGACTCCACCACCTCCCTGGGCAGCACATTCCAATGGCAAATGACTCTCCGTGAAGAACTTCCTTCTCACCTCCAGGCTAAAGTTCCCCTGGTGCTGCTTGAGACTGTGTTCTCTTGTTTTGGTGCTGGTTGCTAGAGAGAAGAGATCAACACCTTCCTGGCTACAACCACCCTTCAGGTAGTTGTAGAGAGCAATGAGGTCACCCCTGAGCCTCCTCTTCTCCAGGCTGAACAAATAAATTTTCCATGTGTTTTCTCCATAAAACAAATGAACACACAAAACCCAAACCACCAACCCCCCAACAACCTCTCCCCCTCTGTTATGCACTACAGTTAAAAACTTTGTACCAAGGCCCTTAAAAAAAAAATCTAGCTTTGTAAACATTACTGATAACTCTTGAATTGTCTCATGGAAGCCACAAGGATGGAGCTTCTAGACCACGACACATTCTTAGGAGGAAGTTCTACACAGAGAGAGTGATTGCCCATTGGAATGAGATGCCCGGGGAGGTGGTGGAGTCACCATCATTGGAGGTGTTAAGGAGGAGTCTTGATAGGGTGCTTGGTTGCATGGTTTAGTTGATTAGGTGGGTTGGATAGTAGGTTGGACACGATGATCTTGAAGGTCTCTTCCAACCTGGTCTATTCTATTCTATTCTATTCTATTCTATTCTATTCTATTCTATTCTATTCTATTCTACTCTATTCTATTCTATTCTATTCTATTCTATTCTTTTTATCACATTTGAAAATGAAAACTCTGTTTCAGAGCTCATTAAAAATTCAGGGGGTTTCTGGAAATTTTACCAGATGCCCAGAGGTAAAAGCATGGAGTAAAAGCATGGAAGGTTGTGTGAGACATCTCTGGCCAGAGAGATGTGACTATAGATAAGCCACGTGTGTACTCAAGAAATCGTGCTATAGGAACTGATGGAAAGGGCTTTTCTCAGTTCCCGCCTGTGTTTCATAAAACGCTTACATATTCAGCAAGCCAAGCCTGAAATTTGGCACTGTTTTAAGTGGACAATCAAACCACAGCTATGAGGAAGTTCGTAATTTTTTTTTTTAACCAACACTGAGTAAAGCTTTTGGAGACTAGAGATTTCATGGAGGGTAAAATCCTTCATGCAGGAAATATTTCTGATCACAGGTCTTCATCAATTGGTTTGCACTAAACACTGAGGATGGAGTTCAAAGTGAACAGCTGCACCTGCTTCCCTGCCTTTTGGAAGAAAAGCCTTACCCTAGCCCCTCCTTTCTGTAGGCTTTGAAGGATAAATATATTTCACTTAAGATGAACATGTATTCCTGGAGGATGTAGCTCTCCTTTTAGCATGGATCTGGATTCTGTGAAGGAACAGGAATTCAGTAACACAGCATTACTTTGTTGTTATAGGGGTTTTTTTTCCCCATCCAATTGGCTTACCCTGACATTCCCCAGAGGACAGACTCCATTTTTAGGTGTCTAATTCTCCTGTTGTTTGGCACAGCCTATGTGCAAATCATTATGCCTAATAATTAGATCCTGCAGTGCTCAGAGTTGTGACATGAGACTTTCTGAATCATTAATATCGTGCACCCGCTGTAATTCTTTCCCTTTCCAGAGGTCGTGTGTCATGCTCAGAGAAATGCTGTGGTATGTAAGACATAGGCATGGAAACATTGTGAAAATTGCCTTTTCAGTAATGATTTCTCTGCTTCAAGTAAGAACCCCTTTCTGCTTCTCCATTGAGTACTGAATTCCCCAAACCAGTGATTTCTGGACATTTTGAAGCACACACCAGCTTTCTTTGGACCACTGCAAACCTTTAGAATCACATTGTTAATTGAAAACACTACAAAGGCAGTGTACTGCAAATCATTTATCTTGGCCCTGCAGCCTGTGTTTTTTGACCCCTTGGTGTAAAAAGAAAACTAAGCAAGCAAAGCTCCTTCTGACCAGCACTCTTAACCATAGCTGAACGATTATTTCCTAAGCCACTCTCCAGCTTGACCTCGGGTCCACAACAGCATCAAGGAATAATCTGAGAGTCTCTACCTCTCCCCACCTCAAACATACTACATGCAATGTATCCACCTTTCTGTTTGTAAAAATCACCCAGGAACTCTAACCAGTATCTGACAACTTTTCTGCTTAATTTTGCCTGTGCCATTCGCTGAAAATTTTGCCCTTGGATTTTAAATGTCTACGCAATCTTTCGAGTCCAACTGTGTTTATCTCTACAACAACAGACACAACTTAATGAGGACTGCCAAACCCTCTCCTTTTCATGCATTTTCAATGAGTTTTGCTTCTCACTGAGCATAAATCTCTATTTAGAGACCTTTATATAGCAAGTCTTCTGTCCTTTTCTGATGGCAGGTTTGTTATTTTCAGTGTTGCACACTGATTTCTTTCCTTTCCCCCCCCCCCCCCGACATTTTTATTATAGGAACTTCTTTGTTTCTGCTGATATTATAACTGCACAGCTTTGAGGAAGTAACAGGGATCCTGGAAGAAAAGTCAGTGCTACAAGCCTGGTGCAGAAAGATCATCTAAGCCAGAGCCCTGCTTCTCAATGAACTGGGTTGAAGCTGCCTGGCAATTGCCCCCTGGGTCTTCATTGAATGTCCTCACTGATTTTCAGCTTGCTGCAAAAGTTGTGTGCCTAGAAAATGGGTGAAGAAATGATGTGATGTTCTTAAATTGTTACAGGGTAAGAGGTAGAGGCATGACAGGTATGGCTGCACATCAGTGCTGTGGATATTTGGATGTTGTGCTATGTTGCACACAGTTACTTCTCTTTCGGGAGATGGGAGTTGGTGTCTCGTGGTTGTAAGCATTCTTCAACTGCCTTTAAGCCCAGAAATTTAACACACTGGCTCACTGCAGTCTGGAAATCAGAGATGTTAATTTTTCTTTCAAGACCGTTTTTTTCCAAAGTAATGTTTCCAAGTGAAGCTTGGCTTCTGATGAGGACCAGATTCTGGCCTCTCCACTTGAAACAACAGCCTCACTTACTTCAGCAGGGCAGGTATCTTGTGAATATCTGCTTAAAGCTATGAATGTCTGACGTTTGTGATCTGACTCATAACCTGTCTCTTGTTGCAGAGGAGACCCCACAAATTGTGGTGTCAATACTGTTTCTTGGGATGATATAGCATATTATGTAATGAGGTAATTTGCATAATTTCCATTAATTTATCTGCTGTGAGAGACCTCCCTGGTTTCTCTCATTCCTTTTCAGAATATGCTCTGGTCCCTTGCAGCTTGCTTAATTCCAGTTTGTACCACACCAGAGGTTCTCCTCGATGCTGTCCCTGCTTCACCTTACATACACAGCTGCAGCAACCTCCTTATGGGAAGAGACTGCTTAGAGCCAGCTGAGAAGAAGGGGGAGGAGGAGGTAGGCAGGGCGTGGAGCTACTCCATTACCACAGCTGAAGTGCCACAGGTGAAACCATTCTCATCTTTTTAATTTCCATGTTTTCCTTCTAGCACTACAAAAACTGAACAAATAATAGTTTTGACATAAAGAGTAGAACTATCTCAAGAATCTGAAATTGAATAACCATGTGGACTTATTTCTGTGGTTCCTGTCATATTTGCTGGCTTTTCCTCTGGCACATTTTAGGTCATCCTTTACTGTGCTGGTGAACTTTGACTTTGAGATCTCAGAGTTACTGATTGGTCAGTTTGGGGTGTTAGACATCTAAAAAGTCACTTTTCATTGCTTTCAAAGTAGGTCAAATTTGGGCTGTAAATCTTAGGAACATTTTCCTGGTTTTGCCCAAGACTGTACAACTACAAGGATGTAATAGTTCACGTCAGATAGCAATTCAAGCCTCTCTCCAGGCCTTTCTTTCTTTAATGTGCTCATCAGTATTAGCCACTAAATGCATTTGTCTTAGGAGCTAGAATATCTTTACTTTCTATTACCAACAGTATGGCCTTAATAAGAAGGCATGCAGGTATATCACTTGCCTGTTCATCTTCATAAGGAGTGGGAAAGAATGGAGTGAAAATCCACAGAATGTCAACTCTCACAAGAGAGAAAATAAAAGACCAAATTAATGGAAGCTTCTTAGGGAATAAAGTAGCAATTCCTGTCTGTGACAATAATCAGAAGACAGCTGAGCAGGTTTGCTTGTTTTTTTTTCCCCTTCTGATTCTGTATTACTCCACTTTGCTCTTCCCCTCCTCTCCCTAGCCTAAAAATGCTCCATCTGTCTGGTAATCTCTGACCTTCTCAGTCATAAGAACTGCTGTCCATTCACATAACCTTAAATTTCAATTTGTAGGTTCATGACCTAAAGGCTTTGGGATCCTGCCTTCATATAAATCTGTATGTCACTGTATGAATAACATGAGGATAACCTTACAGAGAGTGAAGAACAAAGTGTATTAGGAAGAGAAGAAAGAAAAGACATTTCCACGGATATGGTTCCTCAGGAATTATTGTAAACGTGTCGGTGAGGACAGTCATGTGAGGTCCTCCTGCTTGGTGATTCTGTGAAGGTTAGGTGAGGGCTTGCCTTGGTCACCTTTTCGAGAGATTTATCAGCTTTATTCCAATGCTCTGCTGGCAGAGGCCCCAGACAAGGGCTGGATTTCATCCTATCAGCTCAGAAGAGACACGCAACTCAGTGGCTTTACCTCCAGGTTGTTTGCTGCTTTGTGCCACTGGTACCTCACAGGGAAAGGGGTGCTGCTTCTGCTCTGAGAGGATGGTCTGTGGCCCTCAGTGGACAGCACGGACCATATTTTAGGGTGTGGTCGCTAGTGACTGGAAGCCAGTGACTCAGTTCATCTGCATCCATTCTGCCCCTTTGACACAATAATTATGCAACTATTACAAATGAGTGATCAAACAAAACCAGTTAATGTGGTTAGTTTTCCTGAGCTACAGCTCATCAGAGTGTAGGAATGAAACAGTGGCGAAAAATTCCTGTTAGTGCAAGTGTTTGCTGCACAATGAAGGCCAAGCCCTAAAGAGTGCTGCAGAAACACTGAAGACAATCGAAACTTCATGACAGCCCAAGTAATTGATGCATTTTAGCTTGTAGCTAAGGGATTGAGCAGATTTACTTAATCTTTAAAAACCCCCACTTTCAGTAGTTTGTAAACCTATATAATGTGTTATCTGAAAAATAAATCAGAATGTGACGTAAAACAACAAGTATAATAAATGCTCTTGGTCTTCCAAAAATATTTTGGACATGTCAGATGTAATCACATTGATACTTATTTTATTCTATTCCCATAAAAGGCAGGAATTTGTGGAGGTCATGTATTGCATTATATCTAGTCCTTTTTACTCAGCTGAGCTGTTATGCAAGAAATGCATTAAGGCTACAGGGTAACTCTTGCCAAAGGGTGAGTGGCACTGTAGAAAATACAATAGAATACAATACAATAAATCCAGGTTGGAAGAGACCTTCAAGATCATCGTGTCCAACCTATCAACCAATCCAATCCACCTAAACAACTAGATCATGGCACCAAGTACCCCATCAAGTCTCCTCCTGAACACCTCCAATGATGGTGACTCCACCACCTCCCTGGGCAGACCATTCCAATGGGCAATCACTCTCACTGTATAGAACTTCCTCCTAACCTCCAGTCTAAACCTCCCCTGGCGCAGCCTGAGACTGTGTCCTCTTGTTCTGGTGTTGCCTGCCTGGGAAAAGAGACCAACCTCTGCCTGGCCACAATCACCCTTCAGGTAGTTGTAGACAGCAATAAGGTCACCCCTGAGTCTCCTCTTCTCCAGGCTAAGCAACCCCAGCTCCTTCAGCCTCTCCTCACAGGGCTTGTGTTCCAAACCCCTCACCAACTTTGTTGCCCTTCTCTGGACACGTTCCAGCAAGTCAACATCCTTCCTAAACTGAGGGGCCCAGAACTGGACACAGTACTCTAGGTGTGGCCTAACCAGTGCTGTGTACAGGGGCAGAATGACCTCCCTGCTCCTGCTGGCCACACTGTTTCTGATGCAGGCCAGGATGCCATTGGCCCTCCTGGCATCCTGGCCTGCATCGGGAACAGTGTGGCCAGCCAAACAAACAAAAGGAACACTTAACAGTGGAGACTTCATTAAAATACTTCTGTGTTCCTTTTACAAACAAATAATTTTGATTTGTTGTAGTAAAAATCCTGCTGTTACACAGTTATGGATGCTGGGTTTGGTATCCTAGTCTCTAAAGGTCTCAGAGTGACAGTCACAGAAGACTGACACAATCTGGTTTGTTCTTCTTATGAGAAATGCCCACTCCAGACCCTGACTGCAGCATTTCAGGAGGGCAAGAGCAGCTTAAGAAGAAAGAAAGAGGTATTTTCACAGCTGAAGCCAATGTAAATGCAATGTATGTGCCCTTATGTACCATCTGATCTTATTCATTGAATTAGCAAGAGCAGGATTAAATCCATAATACCCTTTTGGCAGAGGTGGATTAGGGCTAAAACTACTGATAACAACTTGTTTTCTTCAAAAACAATCTGCACCTGAGTTTCCAGGATTTAAAGGAAAAACAAACAAACAAACAACAAAAAGTCTATAAGCTCTATAAGAAACTACTTTTGAGTTGAAATTTATTAGGAGGATAATTCCATAATCATAGTATCATAGTATCATAGTATCAGTCAGGGTTGGAAGGGACCACAAGGATCATCTAGTTCCAACCCCCCTGCCATGGGCAGGGACACCTCACACTAGATCAGGCCGGCCAGAGCCTCATCCAGCCTGCTGTTAAACACCTCCAGGGATGGGGCCTCAACCACCTCCCTGGACAACCCATTCCAGGGCCTCATCACTCTCACAGTGAAGAACTTCCGTCTCATATGACCAATAATTATAAGCCTGTGTAATAAGTATTTCTTAATCTCTGGAGACACAGTCTCCTTTGAGTTCTAATACAAAAGATGTCTTTTATCACAGTATCACAGTATCACTAAGGTTGGAAGAGACCTCAGAGATCATCGAGTCCAACCTGTCACCACAGACCTCATGACTAGACCATGGCACCAAGTGCCACATCCAATCCCCTCTTGAACACCTCCAGGGGACAGTGACTCCACCACCTCCCTGGGCAGCCCATTCCAATGGTGAATGACTCGGTGAAGAACTTTCTCCTCACCTCGAGCCTAAACTTCCCCTGGTGCCGCTTGAGACTGTGTCCTCTTGTTCTGGTGCTGGTTGCTAGAGAGAAGAGACCAACTTCTTCCTGGCTACAACCACCTTTCAGGTAGTTGTAGAGAGCAATGAGGTCTTCCCTGAGCCTCCTCTTCTCCAGGCTAAACAATCCCAGCTCCCACAGCCTCTCCTCATAGGGCTTGTGCTCAAGGCCTCTCCCCAGCCTTGTTGTCCTTCTTTGGACATGTTCAAGTGTCTCGATGTCCTTCTTAAACTGAGGGGCCCAGAACTGGATACAGGACTCAAGGTGTGGCCTGACCACTGCATATACAGGGGCACAATGACCTCCCTGCTCCTGCTGGCCACACTATTCCTTATGCAGGCAAAGATGCCATTGGCCTTCTTGGCCACCTGGACACACTGCTGGCTCATGTTCAGGCAGCTCTCAACCAGCACCCCAGCTCCCTCTCTGTTTGGCAGCTCTCCAGCCACTCTGACCCCAGCCTGTAGCTCAGCATGGGGTTGCTGTGGCCAAAGTGGAGCACGCGGCACTTGGATTTGTTGAATGCCATCATATTGGACTCTGCCCACCTGTCCAGTTGGTCGAGGTCCCTCTGCACACAGAATTATGACACAGAATTTTGTGTGACAGAGAATCCAATATAGGGCTTTCTTAGTGAAGACAGTTTTCAAAGTACTGAAGCAAAATGTTTTGCCATGACACGGCCCTACGCGCACACTGTAAACTAAATTCTAACCTCCCTTAAAACAATGATTCCCCACTGGAATCAGTGGCCCAGTATCACAGAAGAAGGGTTTGTGAATTTAAGTCTAAAAGTCACCTTCTGTCTTTGGGATTATTTCAAATAAGAGCAAATTATCCTTAGCGATGAGGATTTGTTACTGTTGCAATGCTAATAATATGTACACATAGCATAAGCAGCATTTATCCTCCTGTGGCAGTTTAGGCTGGGTGCCTCCTGTTCCTACTATATAAATTACACCTCTGATGTCCAGAGGGTCCAACCCAGTATGGTGGACACAGGAAACAGCCTATTTCTACCCATAAATCCTGCACCCTATAAATCCATCTGCAAAGTCATTCTCTTCCTCTTTCTTCCCTCCCTGCTCCCATGGGAGATGCTCCCTATTGGGTAACGGTGGGGCAGTATCTCAAGGCCTCTTAGGCCTGTCTAAGCCTAATGCTAGGAGGAGAAGCAGGGGACAGTTTCAGACCTGGCCAGCCTGAGACTAGCCTAGCAGTGGTGGGGGGGAAGAAAGAGCCCTGGGGGTTTTGCATATACCCGCGGGTGGGGAGAAGGGAAGGGTTGGGAGGCCTTTGGATGTGCTGTAAGGGACTCTACACTTTGGGATTCTTTGCCACTATGCTTTGTAGTTTCTGTAAAACACTAATTGCTTTTCCATTTAAACTTTCCCTCACTTTCCACTCCATTTGTGTGAGTGTCATTCTTTTGCCCCTTTCAAGTGCAACAGAGGATCTCTCTGCCCGCAAACCAGGACACCGCCAATAACCTTAGCAGACCTTGTAGAGACAGAAGATGAAGCTGAAATGGAGAAAACCCTGAATGAGAATTAAGGTAAACATTGTTGCTGATACAATTTTTTGAGAATTTTCAAGAATGTTGTTTTGCAATGAGAATGCTGCTTTCTGTTGTAACTGCTACTTTCTGTTGTGGGTTGAAAATTCCCCCCCAGCATTAAGGGTGGACATGATATACGGGTGCATTAGACCTTCACCTGGATTCACCTCACCTTCCTTTGGAAAGCTATCTGAGCAATCTGAATGGGAGAGCTCTCAATTCTCAATGCATAGTTGAGTCATTCCCAAAGACTTCAGGGTGACTTCTTTCTCATCTTTATTTGAAAGCCTAGGTTAACTCAAATGCTTTAACTATGAGGAGCTGAAAATATAGAAGGGATAAATCTTGGCCCATACAATTATGTTCTCACAAGCAGTGTTCAGGAGGCTCAGAGGCTGATCTTGGTGCATTTTAGAAGTTTCTCATCTCCTTCCATTTGTAGAAATTGAAAATGCTTCTTCTCAAAAGAGCAGTAAATATTCCTGGAAATGAAACCCTGTCTTTTTTTTCCTGACATGACATGAGGGGTGACCTTATTGCTCTCTACAACTACCTGAAGGGAGGTTGTAGCCAGGCGGAGGTTGGTCTCTTCTCCCAGGCAGCCAGTACCAGAACAAGAGGACACAGTCTCAGGCTGCGCCAGGGCAGGTTTAGACTGGATCTTAGGAAGAAGTTCTATACCGAGAGAGTGATTGCCCACTGGAATCAGCTGCCTGTGGAACTGGTGGAGTCACCTTCATTGGAGGTGTTCAAGAAGTGGCTTGATGGGGTGCTTGGTGCCAGGGGTTTAGTTTTTTAGTTGTTTAGGTGGGTTGTATTGTACTGTATTGTACTGTATTGTACTGTATTGTACTGTATGGTACTGTATGGTACTGTATTGTACTGTATGGTACTGTATTGTATTTAGGTGGGTTGGATTGGTTGATGGGTTGGACGTGATGGTCTCTTCCAACCTGTTGTGTTGTATTGTATTGTATTGTATTGTATGATCAGAATACATTAGTTGTTCTTTTTTTTTCTCCTTATTTGACCACATTTACCTCTCTGTGCATGTGTACTTGAACATGTTAAGTGCACGTTATTAATCACCTTTGGCCAAACTTCCAGGGAGTCTAAACATTTTATTTTATTTTTAATGAAAAAGTCTGATACTTGTGGTTGGAGCATCCAGTGCCTGGAGTTAGAAATGATGCTTCTGACTTTGTTTGTGGTTTACAGTGGAGGCCGGCAGGTAATTTCTAGTCTAAAGGTATTTTACTTCTTTTTATTGCAATTTTTATATTACTCTGCCTTAAGCAATGGAATATATACTTCAAAATTTCGTGTACTTTGTCTGTTAAGATACACATGCTCTTCTCCCTTTCCTTTTCATTTTATATGCTCATACATTTTTATGATTGTACTCTAAAGGATTCTCTGTAAATCAGATCAAGCTCAAGTGTTATATTAATATCTGCTAAATATTATAGAGAAACTGTTGAAACCTATTTAACACACTAGACTGGAAAGTCTTTATTGGGAGGTATCTTACTGGGCATTTCATAGGTCTCTGATCTCCACTAGCCTGAATAAACAACTACAACCACCACAAAGCAGCTAAATGCAGGACTGGATTGCTTACTGAGGCAGAAAAAATAATAATGCTTCTGCAAGCTGATGTTAGCAAAGTCAACAGAAAATCATACACATCAGTACCGTGTTGTCCGGAGACTGAAGTACTTTCTTCTCTTTCCTTTACTTGCCCAAATCATATTTTAAAGAGAATAAAACATAAGGCACTGCCTCACTTAAAGGTGCAGCCTGTAAGCTCATCAGTGCTCAGCTCAAATGATTTCCTCCAGCAAACAGTTCTTTAGTGAAGAGCAATACCTCTTCTTAAGCTGTTTGAACAATTACCCTAGGCTGCAAATGAGATTTCTTCCCTGTTCTGAGATGCTAGTTTCTGTAACTGCTACTTGTTTTACAAAAAGGACCCACAGCCAGACTCTGAGAAAACTCTATATGAGCTGAAAGACACCAAATGGTTAGGCCACACCTTGAGTACTGTGTCCAGTTCTGGGCCTCTCAGTTTAGGAAGGATGTTGACTTGCTGGAACGTGTCCAGAGAAGGGCAATGAAGTTGGTGAGGGGTTTGGAGCACAAGCCCTATGAGGAGAGGCTGAGGGAGCTGGGGTTGCTTAGCCTGGAGAAGAGGAGACTGAGGGGTGACCTTCTTGCTCTCTACAACTACCTGAAGGGAGGTTGTGGACAGGTGGAGGTTTGTACTTCTCCCAGGCAGCCAGCACCAGAACAAGAGGACACAGTCTCAAGCTGCACCAGGGGAGGTTTAGACTGGATGTTAGGAAGAAGTTCTATACAGAGAGAGTGATTGCCCATTGGAATGATCTGCCCGGGAAGGTGGTGGAGTCACCTTCATTGGAGGTGTTCAGGAGACTTGATGGGGTGCTTGGTGCCATGGTTTAGTTGTTTAGGTGGGTTGGATTGGTTGATAGGTTGGACACGATGAACTTGAAGGTCTCTTCCAACCTGGTTTATTGTATTGTATTGTATTAAATGAGGCTCCTGGAATTCTGGCACATGCAGGGTTTGCAAAACAGAACTCTGCAGAATATGATGTGGCAAGTTACATTAGTTTGTGTTTCCCTTGGATCCAGGCACCTTGCTAATCCACCTTCAGTACAGCAGATCCAGGAAAAATTGTCACCAGAAAATAATACAAAATACCATAATGGAGAGAAAGCATGAGATAATATGGTGGGTAGAGTGCTATTTCAGCCTCCACCAGTGGCTTGCTGTGTGAAATGCAGCACATGCTTCTTTAGGCTACAATCATCCTGTCCACTGTGGGATGTAAGCTAATGGGTACAACCTGCCCAACAGTACTTGAAGGAAGCATTATAACAGGGAATGTGAATGTGGTACCAAACTCCCTCTAGTTCACTCTATGAGCACTTTGGGAGAAGGGATTCTAAGGAAAAGAGGAGCCTGCTGCTAGTTATGTGACTGAGTGTCAAAGGACAAGGGACAGGCTAAGATACTCAGTGTCTTCTGTGATGTGTTCTTTCTTGGCAAATTGCCTTTGCAGAGCAGAGCCTGCGTGTCTTGGTGAGCCGACAAGCAGAACTCCATTACCAGGAGTTTCACCATCAGGATAAGTAAAGTCACTATGGATTCAGCAATTGTTGAGGGTACATCTGGTGCACTGTGTCTGATTTTGGACTTTTTTTGTTTCTTGCAAAGGATACACTGGCAGAGGGCCACCAAGATATCTAGGCTGTGTAGTCTGTGCCCTTGGAATTTGACTGAAAAGGGCAGGAGCAGTGTGACCTGACTTCAAAGTTAGCCCCTTTTCAAGCACAGAAGAAATTTTCTCTACAATTCTATGACTACATAAGGAGCTGGCAGTTCTAAACAGCAGGTGGACTCTCAAGATTCTCCTTTGCTTGAAGTACCGTGAAGCATGTAGTCTGAATACAGTCCTTTACGTTTCTATTTCCCTTTCCTTGACCTAGCTTGTGCTTTGAGTTGCTGTGAGACTTGAGGTAATTCACAGAAATCACAGAAACATTCAGGTTGGAAGAGACCCTCAGGATCACCAAGTTCAACTGAAAACCCTACTCTACAAGGTTCACCCCTAAAGCATATCCCCAAGCACCACATCCAAATGACCTTTAAACACATCCAGGGTTGGTGACTCAACCACCTCCCTGGGCAGCCTGACAACTCTTTCCATGAAAAAATATTTCCTAATGTCCAGGCCAAAACTACCCAGTTGCAGCTTGAGGCCATTCCCTCTTGTTCTGTCACTGATTAGCTGTGTGAAGAGACCAGCAGCAGCCTCTCCCCCTCCCTGGGGAGACTGTTTTGTATTTAGAGTTATGCACACTGGCGATACTGCACAAATAATAATAACAACTCTTTAGGACTGTAAAAAAAGTTTGTCCTAGAGATTGTAACCCTAACTAAGCCAAGGTAGGGAATGTGCCCAGTTAGCATCAATATCTTATCTTTTGCTCAGTGTCATGATCAATTTCCCTTTCTCCCCACAAAGTGAAGAACAATTCTTGTTTAGCAGTCAGTGGCTATTGAAACACTGACTGGTCTAATAGCATTTGTGACTTGTTTCCCCTGTTTTTCCTTGCTCCAGACTAACATTTCTAATGAGATTCTAAAATGAAGCAGATGATGTGACATAGTATTCCAGCTATGACTGGCTTTTTTAAATGAATTACTAAATTCCCCTTGATTTTATTCCTCACCTTCTTCACTTTTGCTGTAGCTCAACACTTTCCTTTATAACCTTGTTTGCTTACATTGTGTACCATAAGGCTTGAATGTCCTTTATCTGAAGAAGCTCTGCATAACTGGATATTGCAACTATTTACAAAAAGTCCCTCCCATGGGATCCAGTGTGGGTTCTTTCAAGGGGTACAGTCCTTCAGGAACAGACTGTTCCAGTGTGAGTCCCTCCTAAGCCACAGCTACTGCCAGGGCTTTACACAGGCTACATCTTCCTCCAGGGCATCTCCACCTGTTGTGACACAGGGCCCTCCACAAGCTGCAGCATGGATATGTGTTCCAACATGGTCCTCCATGGGCTGCCAGGGGACAGCATGCTTCACCAGAGTCTCCTTTGGGAGCTGCAAAAAAACTTCTGCTCCGGTGCCTAGAGCACCTTCTTCCCATCTTCTCTGACCTTGGTGTCTGTAAGGCTGCTTCTCTCTCACATCTATTCTCATTCCTCTCTCTCACAGCTGCTGCACAGCATCTTTTTACACTTTCTGAAATACATTACCACAAGGACACTGCCAACATTACTGATGGCCTCAGCTTTAGGCAACACAGGGTTTGTTTTAGAGCTGACTGAAACTGTCTGTGTCCAACACAGAGAAACTTCAGGTGTCTTCTCACAGAAGCCACCCCTACAGCTCCACTCCCAACTTGCTATCAAAATCTTACCACTTAAACCCAGCTTAGGAGAACACTGTGGTGAGTCCTTTAACTGGCCTACCTGGACCCAATGTAACCAGTTTACCAGCATCAGGTGAGTTATCCCATCCAGACTCATGCCTTTCTGCTGCACTGAGGCCTCCCATTACCTCTCAAGGAACTACTGACCTCTGGTCTCCACTAGTCCTGAAGTAGGAGGTATTTCTGCACCTGAGGTACCACAGCTGATGGCAAGTGGAATAAATATTGATGCTTCTCACTGTGCTATGTTCAGTCTTGTCCTGAACTGATATAAATGTGAGCATCAGGATAGAAGTGAACAAAAACCAGACCAGAAATCTTCTATAGAAGAGTGGGATAGATTCTTATCAGGCCCATTCAGAATGGCTAAAACTGTTGGCTAAATAAACAGCTTGACAAATAGTTCTGAACTGCTTGTCTCTCTGTTGCTTCCATGCCCCTGAGAACAAGGCTCCAATCAACACCCACAGGTCGGGTGACCTTACAGACAATGCCTGGCTTTTGAAAGAAGAGGAAGTCTGAAAAAAGAACTAAACAAGACACTTTTATTTCCTTTGGTTCAACTCAATTCACACAACATTTAGACCCTAAAGATAAAAGAACAGCCAGGATCATCTTCACTGGCTCTGAAGCCTGCCTTAAGTGGACAGCAGTGAAGTTTTTTACCACTTCTGATGATAATCACTCATCATAGAAAAATCTCCAAACATTACCTGTTCACCTTTAAATTAACTCTCACTAAATAGCATAGATGCTATAAACTCTCACCTACTAATCAGGCTATCACAAATAAACCAGCAGAAATGGTCTCCAATGATGACTACAGAATCATAGAATTGATAAGGTTGGAAAACACCTCAAAGATCATCAAGTCCAACCTGTCACCCAATACTTCATGACTACGAAACCATAGCACCAAGTGCCACGTCCAATCCCCTCTTGAACACCTCCAGGGATGGTGACTCCTCCACCTTCCTGGGCAGCACATTCCAATGGCTAACAACTCTCTTTGTGAAGAACTTTCTCCTCACCTTGAGCCTAAACCTCCCCTGGTGCAGCTTGAGAGTGTGTCCTCTTGTTCTGGTGCTGGTTGCCTGGGAGAAGAGACCAACATCTTCCTGCCTACTGCTTCCCTTCAGGTAGTTGTAGACAGCAATAAGGTCTCCCCTGAGCCTCCTCTTCTCCAGGCTAAACAATCCCACCTCTCTCAGCCTCTCCTTGTAGGGCTTGTGCTCGAGGCCTCTCACCAGCCTTGTTGCCCTTCCCGGCTTGGCCTCAGGTCTAGATGGGGCATAGGTTTGTTTTGCACTCTGGACCATAAACCCACTGCTTTGTTTCTCAGTTCTTGGTTTTGGCTTCCCATTAACTCTCCCTGGGGGGCTTGACTAAGACTTTAAATTTCAAAACTCACTGAGCAATTGCATGCCCTGTGCTAAGCATTTGTGGTCCTCTGAAACAATGGAACACCACCAGGCTGGTGTGCTCCAGAAACAAAACTTGCAGAGGATAATGGACATTATCATGCCCTCTTCTGCACAAGATAACAATATCCACATTAGTCTAAAAGCTTTCAGAACAAAAGATAACACTTTGCTTATTTTGCCTCAATAATTTGTTTACACATGCATGAGACACCTATTTTCCCCTTATCACATAAGTGTGTACAAACACGAGCAAATAAATAGAAACAAGCAGTTTTATCTTCTCTCTGGGGAGGAGAAGAGATACAGTTATTTTTCCTCTTGTTTCAGAGAACCAGAGGGATGCTCAAAGTCTGTGAATAGAAGGACCATTCAGTACTAAGAAGCAAAACAAGGAGGAAGAAAGGTGATAGGTGTGATATGAATCAGAGGGGTTTCAGCTAGATTTTCAAATCCCAAAACGTGTTTGCACCAGAAAGAAATATTTCCATTGGCTGATGAAGTAACCCGAGATGAAAGCAGATATTTCTATGAAAGAAAAACATGGATAGAAATTAGAACTAGGCACTCATATGACACACAGTCAAAACTAATTTGCTGATGAATAAGCTCATTTAGTGGACCTGTTTTCTTTTATAATGGTTCTCTGCTTTTCTGCCTGTGGGTAGGCATTTCTTATTCTTTTTTGCACTCTATAGCTTAGATATGTGAGCGGCTGCCCACAATGTCTATACAGGAGCTTTCACTATTTCTTTCAACAGGGATAGGTGGTCAGGGAAAATGCCATTGTGCAACAAGTCAGCCTCTCTACTACTTTGTGACATGGAGGGTGCCAAAATGGTTCATTCTGCTCCTTCTCACTTTCAAAAGCCATCACCAGTCAGGGATATTTAAGGCTCAGGAGGTATAAAACTGCTTTCTGGCTGATCAGACTCAAGGCTGGCTCTGCACTAGTCCCTTTTGCTGCTGTATCTTTCTTCTGGGCCAATCTATTCCTCTCCATCCAGGTGCTCTCATCATCCCCTGCCCTATTGTTCCTTTTTAATGAATCTTCAGATGACAAAGTTCATTCAGCTGCCACTGTGAGGCATCTCAGTTCTGCAGAGATTCGGGTCAATAGCCAGTGCTACTTCAGCCTGTGCTGGCGAGCCCTGCAGCCCACCTGGGTATGTACACATTTGAGGAACAGGGGTCAAAGTGTTATACAATGAGGCTGTGGTTCTTTCCTCTGGCAATGGGAAATGTTGGTGCTGGGATAACTCAATTACCTTCTTGCTTTAGCTGGAAGCATTTTGAGAATATGAAGGGAAAAAAAAAAGGCAGTAGGAGAGATCTGATCTGTGACCCTCAACTTCTGGTTTTGGTGTTTGGTTGTTGCTGCTTTGGTTTTGTTTTGTTTTGTTTTTTTTCCTCCCTGTAACTCGAGGCTGCATTTGCCTGCACTTGTTTTGTCTGTGCCTGAGTGTTTTCAGTTTCATGCCTGGTTGCCTACCTACCTGATGAGAGCATGTTTTTGGTCTGTGAAAGGAATGCATGTGTTCATCTGTCTGCTTGAACCAGCAACGATTTCTAGGGGGAAAAACAACAATTGCTGGTGAATTACAGGCAGGCGCTTCTCTCTGAAAATTGTTCTTGTAGACAACAGCTGAGGTTCACCGAGGTGAATGTGAGGATATGTAATGTGTTGTTACCTACTCCAGCCTGTCCCTGTTTCTTTAGGTAAGGAGGGAGTGCAATTTCTTTCATAGAGAGAAGGAATTGATTTGCCGTCCTTAGGGTTAGAAGACTTGGAGTTGTGAATAAAAGATTCTGGATCCTTCCATAATCTCAGCTGCAAATTATTTTTATGCTAGATAAAACAATCTCACCTGAAAAGTGAGGTTACAGCTGCTTTCCACGGCAGCAGCTCCCCACAGCTGACTGCTGTCCTCAAAGGTCTTGAATCTGATTTGTGTCAAGGGTAATTTAAAGAAACATCTTTATTTTTTCATTTGGAGTGGAAATAAGTTTGTGATTCTATCATCAGCGCTGCAATAAGAGCCATTGTGTATTCCTTCTCGCTTTGTTTTGGTTTTGCCTGTGTGGGGACATGAAATCAAAAGTTCCAGCACTCCTTCCTATAAGCAGATACTGAACAGCACATTGTGTTTCATCTACAAAACACTGGGAAGGATGTGGAAAACAACTGGGAGAAACAACATAACCTATGTTACAGCCTAAATCATGGCCGAAACTAAAACCTTCTCAATCACATATGTACTTAAAATGCCCTATTCTGAGAAAAGAAACTAGGTCCATGGAACTAGGATTCATGTAAATTATTCTTTTAAAGCCCACTGCTGAGGTTTCCTTGAAATTCTGCAAATAACCTCTATAGAAAAAAAAAAACAAACAATACAAAATATGTGGTTGGCCTTAGGAAAGTCTGCACATTTTCTGTGCTTAAAGCTGAATGGTCAAGGAAGGCAAATAGAATTGAAGGTTCTCCATTACTGCACCTAGAGGAATTGGGTTTGCTCCTTTTCATTCCCCACCTCAGAATAATCTTCTATTACCCTGGTCAATAAAAACTCGGATAATTTCAGTTTTCTTCCAGGTGTATGCCCTGTAACAAAGCTTGTATCTGATAACAACTGGCCTTTTCTTATCATTGCTGTCTTCTCCTTTCCCTTAATAGAACACTGATTTCAATATCCACACATCCTAAACCTTTTCTGTGTTCCTACCCCCCTGGTTTGTACCACTGTGGAATCAAAGATACAAAATGCACATTTACACTGTGCAATGACCTTTTTCAAGTGGTCTTGGTGAGTTTCTGTTTTTAAGAAATCAGATGTCTGGAGAAGAGAAGGCTCCGAGGTGACCTCATTGTGGCCTTCCAGTGTCTGAAGGGGGCCTACAAGAAGGCTGGGGAGGGACTTCTCAGGCTATCAGGCAGTGATAAGACTAGGGGGAATGGGGTGAAGCTGGAGAGATTCAGGCTGGATGTGAGGAGGAAGTTCTTCACCATGAGAGTGCTGAAGCCCTGGAATGGGTTGTCGAGGGAGGTGGTTGAGGCCCCGTCCCTGGAGGTGTTTAAGCCCAGGCTGGATGAGGCTCTGGCCAGCCTGATCTAGTGTAGAGTGTCCCTGCCCATGGCAGGGGGGTTGGAACTAGATGATCCTTGTGGTCCCTTCCAACCCTAACTGAAACTATGAAACTATGTAGAATGCTACCTTTGTGTAAGTCTTTTGAGAAGGAGGTGATAGGGCAAACCTTGTTGCTGACAAGAAATTTGGGCTGCCACTTTGTGGGATTCTTCAGCTGTCTTTCCTCTACCCTTATTTTTGTGTCTGCCCAAACTGCTGCATTATCTCATTGAAAGCTGCACCTTTACTGCATTTTGCTAAGAGAATGTATGAAATTCTTCCAGAGTAAACCACAGATATTTCTCTGATATGACATCTATAAGAATAAAACACCTCTCCAAACACTTTTCAGATGTTAATGACAAATGTTGTTGTCACAGACCACAAATTCTGGGCACTCACACCCTATCTGTTTTGTGTGGCCGTTTCTGCAAAGAGTTTCCTTGAAGAGTCAGTGTTGCAGCAATTTGGTTTCAGTTGCAGGTGACATGATGCTGTTCATCAATACCATGCCATCTTCTGGTGGGTAGTCAGACCTGCTCCTTGCCTTTTCTATGTATCAATTCAGTGTCTTCCTAATTTAACATCTTGTTTCATTTTTATTTCCCACTTGAACCTATTTTTCATGCTTTTTGTAGATATTTTTGGTGTTATTACATTTAGTCCTCAGCCAGCATTTTTCTCTGGTTAATCCAATCATCTGAATTAGAAAGGGAAAAGCTTCCCTTTTGTTACATGACGAAGTTAGTCCAAGTATGTAGAAGTCATTTTCTTAACTGGTACAGGGGCTTTTTCTATTTATAGGGCAGTATTTTTAACTGTAATAAAGAGGCCATTTAGGAAGTGGAGCACTTCTTTGCCTATGAGCATTTTCCTTGAACAAATGGCAGCTGAGACAGAAACTCCAGATTAGCATCTCTTTCTGACAGGCTTTAAAAGAGTTGGTAAGATCCAGGATCTTCCATGTCACCAGCTAGGGAATGTGTGTCTTTGAAGTATTTTTATCAACTCTTTGTGGTTTTTGTTGTGAGCTAAAAAAAAAAACAAACAACAACCCTTTCTGTATGAAATTTAATAATTCCTAGTCTGAGTTCTTCTTTTAGTAATCTCTCCTACTTTTTGCTAATATTGTGAAAGAATATGTTATATGTTTTCATTGCCAGATTTATAGCCAGATATCTGAAGCTGCAGCTCAATTTCTGTAAGAGAGTTATTAGACACTGTGGTCTTTGATAATGTCATTTTGATGTCATATTGATAAAGTCATTTTGATGTCATATTGAACTGTTTAATATCTTCCTTTTTTTCTTCCTCAAAACCCCAATATTTTTTTCCATTCACAAGCCATCTCCCTTTTGCTTTGTCAGAACAGATGCTAAGCCAATTAAAATTGTCGCAGTTGCCACGAATATTCCACAGCTTTATCTAAGCAGCAGAACATTTTGGGGTGTACCTTTGCAGCTAACATCTGTCACAGCACTTACTTTGAAGAAAAGCAAAAAATTAACAAAGATATTTTAAAAAATAAACTCCCTGAAGACATTCCACAGCCTACAATGACGTGCCAATGCACCAGACTCATGCCTCCGTCCTCCTATGGAATCTGACATGTAACTCTTCACACGGTCCTAATACAATACAATACAGCAGGTTCAAAGAGACCTTCAAGATCATCGCGTCCAACCCATCAACCAATCCAACCCACCTAAACAACTAAACCATGGCACCAAGCACCCCATCAAGTCTCCTCCTGAACACCTCCAATAAAGGTGACTCCACCACTTCCACGGGTTACTGATTCCAGTGGGCAATCACTCTCTCTGTATAGAACTTCTTCCTAACATCCAGTCTAAACCTCCCCTGGCGCAGTGTGTCCCCTAAAGCTCAGCTCTGGAGAACTCTTAAGGGCCCTTTTTATATTCCATGTATACTGGATTTTAATTTTTAGACCATATGCTGCCTTAATTTTCAGCCCACGTGATGTGTTACCTGTCTTAGGGTTGTGGGAGGAGCACAAATCCAACGAAAATGAGCACACTGATCTTTGTTAGCTTTAGAATCACATCTTTGCAATTTCTTTCAAGCCTTCTCTGGGTTTTACAAAACTTCATCTGAAATCTTCCCAGTTATTAGCATGTCATCCAGATAACAGACAGTATCATTTACCCCCTGCCTTTCTTAGCTCATTATTCTTTGAAACACAGCAGGCCCTTTTTCTGTTCATACTTAAATAGCCCCTTATGTGTGTTTGTCACCAGATGGGGTGGCTGCAAAGCCTGCTGATGGCTCTCTTGGGACAAACTTTGGTTGCCTCCTCCCTCCTCAGTACTTTGCAAATAACTCCTCTGGTCTAGATATCTAGTATTGTCCAGTCTTAGCCAAGAAGTAAAGGTGACTTCATATCTCTAACAAGCTTTTCTCTACTGTCCCTCCCAAAATACGGTTTGCTCAGCCTAATCACTGGCATCCAAGTCCATTTCTGGTTTCCAGCACATCAAGCTGCTTTTCTACAAGCTTTTGCAGGGCTTATGGCACAGGTCTGCTGAGAAATGATTTTGTCCCCAACACACAACACTGCAATTATACCTGTTACCACACTGTATCTGTAGTGAACACAGCTTTAGTTTGAATCTTCCTACCTGTTACACATCTGATTAGCTACTATCGGCTATAATTTAAGCTTCTGCCCACCACATTCAGTTATGATTGCCTTCAGTGTTTACAAAGTATATTTGTAAACTACAGTGACAGGAATGCCTACATGTTAATCACCATGCTACCTGCTAATCATTGTCCTTACGCTAGCACAATGCAGTGCCACCATATATGTTAATTTTCTACTGTGCACAGCCAGTGCTCAGTTATCCATGGACAGTTTGTTTAGTTGACAGATTAATTGTGCCACAGATGCAAAGGTGCTGGGCAGGCCAGCTCAATTCTGGCAGGATTATTCATGCAAGTACAATTCTGTGCAGCTGGTGATACATTACTCTCACTGGATGCATGGTGACGCAGAACCACAGATATCTCCAGCCTGCTTCAGCATGGGTAGGATAACCTGTAAGCCCACCAGGTACAATATGGTTCAAGCAGATCTGCTTGGATGCATGCAAAAGATGGCTCTAGTGCTGTGGTTAAGAGCTTCTTACCAGACTGGGTGGCGAGGCATAAACTTGCCAGTCAGCTTGGGTCCAGTAATTGGCAAAAGCTCATAAACCTTCAGAGCTGTTGGAGCTTAATGTAGAGGAATTCAAATAGTTCCATAAAAATCATCTTGCGACAAGCAGGAAACACTAGCTCTGATTGAGTGCCAGCTATACCACCCTTGTAATCACAGCCCACTTACTGGGACGCTCCTCTTTAGGTCTATGGCCCAGGTTTCTGATACCCACTGTATTCCAGTCCCTACAAGCACCTGCCCCCGTGGCACTGAAGTCTTTAAATGAGTATACATGCTTACATATATCTAATGGACTAGTGTCAAGAGGAGAGAATAGAACAGAATAGAGTAGAATACAATTAACCATGTTGGAAGAGACCTTTGAGAGCATCGACTCCAACCTATCATCCAACACTATCTAATCAACTAAACCATGGCACCAAGCACCCTTCCAACCCATACCATTAGAATAGAATAGAATAGAATAGAATAGAATAGAATAGAATAGAATAGAATAGAATAGACCAGGTTGGAACAGACCTTCAAGATCATTGTGTCCAATCTATCATCCAACACCACCTAATCAACTAAACCATACAACCAAGCACCCTATCAAGTCTCCTTCTGAACACCTCCAGTGACGCCAACTCCACCACCTCCCTGGGCAGCCCATTCCAATGGGCAATCACTCTATGAAGAATTTCTTCCTAACATCCAGCCTAAACCTCCCCTGGCGCAGCCTGAGACTGTGTCCTCTTGTTCTGGTGCTGGTTGCCTGGGAGAAAAGACCAACCCCCACCTGTCCACAACCTCCCTTCAGGTAGTTGTAGAGAGCAATAAGGTCACCCCTGAGTCTTCTCCTCTCCAGGCTAAGCAACCCCTGCTCCCTCAGCCTCTCCTCACAGGGCTTGTGTTCCAAACCCCTCACCAACTTCGTTGCCCTTCTCTGGACACGTTCCAGCAAGCCAACATCCTTCCTAAACTGAGGGGCCCAGAACTGGACACAGTACTCCAGGTGTGGCCTAACCAGTGCAGCATATAGGGGCACAATGACCTCCCTGCTCCTGCTGGCCACACTGTTCCTGATGCAGGCCAGGATGCCAGTGTGGCCACCTGGACACACTGCAGGCTCATGTTCAGCCTACAATCAACCAGCACCCCCAGGTCCCTCTCTGCCTGGCCACTCTCCAGCCACTCTGACCCCAGCCTGCAGCACTGCATGGGGTTGTTGTGGCCAATGTTCAGAACCTGGCAGATGGATGTGTTCAATCTCATGCCATTGGATTCTGCCCATCTGTCCAGCCTGTCGAGGTCCCTCTGCAAAGCCTCTCTGCCCTCCAGCAGATCAACTCCTGCCCCAAGCTTGGTGTCATCTGCAAATTTACTGATGATGGACTCAATCCCCTCATCCACATCGTCAATAAAGATATTGAACAGGATGGGGCCAGACAATAAGTCCCAACATCCAAAATGAAAGGCAACTAACAGAGGAGTAATTCATATTCCCTTGCTACAGTGAAATTAAAGACTATGTCTTGATCATACACTTTTCATATCCTTGCTCTACAAGAGAAGAGCAAATCTTTGACATTTATAGCAGAGCTGAAATTGAGAATCTGAATGTGTTTAGTTCCTCTTGGAAGTGTTTCTTTCTCTGCAGTTGCTCTCTCTGGTCCAGTGGAATCACTTAAGGAGAGTTTTATAGATGTACTCTCCAAACTTGTTATCCTTTCTAACTCCCGTATGAATATTTTAAACACTGCCAGAATCAAAATATCCTTCTAAATTTAGAGAGAAAACAAACCTACTGAAGGCATGCTGAAAACGTGGGGTTTTAAATTTGATCTCGATCTCATTTACAATGGTAAAAGAAAAGAAAGGATTCTCATTCCTCTGATGTAAAATAGGTAAGTTGTACCAGTGGAGGGAGGACTCTTAACTGCTCTTCTTATTGTTCTTTTCCTCTGGTCTACATTATGTAATCCCAAGCAAGAAAAAAGTTATGAGCTATATTTATTGATGATGAGTCTGAGTCAGTACTTTATTACACCACTGTAAAAGAGATATGACTCGAGAGGTGTTGCATCAGTCTAAATTCACAGCACAATAGGATTTGGGTCTCGCTTCAACATTTGAAATGCTGCTCATTTTGGTCCAGATATAAGGCTGCCAAAGGATGATGATGCCTGTTGCAGACTGACCTAAACAGCTGTAATTTGGAAATGAAAAACTAGAATAATGGAGAGGCAAAGACTCAGCAGCAATGCTGAGAGCGGTGGGGAGGAAGAAGAAAGGAACAGAAAATAGAGCAGACAATCAGTGAAGGTTAGACATAAAAATAATCTTGATAAACTAGAAATAGATGGGGTGAATTTCATCAAATGGAAACACGTATGTGCATCTGGAATAGAAGGATAATAGGAGTTAGAAACTTGCACCAATTTACAAAGTGTTTTCTGAACCTGTGTGGTGATTATATCTTTGAGTGTGATATCATTGCTTGCATTGTCATGGTTTCCTTTTGGGTAGACCAAAGGAATCTGCTCTTTGCCCTTCAGTTTTTAACTAAAATCTTGTCTTGGGGCAGACCCACTTGTTAAGGAGCAGAGTTATTGTCACAGCTGAAGTCAGGACAGTGTTATTCTTTCTGGTGTTTGTGACCTCCTGTCTATGAAGCATGAATAAAACAAGCAGAGGAGAAAATATCCAGCTACATATCCCTGATTTCTCTTTCTAAAGAGACTCTGAAATCCCCAATGAACTGCCTGAATTATGACAAAAAGATAGACATCAATTGTTATTGTTAGATAAAAAGCATACAAAATAAAAGCATGAATATCTATATTTGCCTGAGTATAATCCCAGGCCCATTACATTCAGAACAAAAATCACCCACTTCTTCAGGTCTTGCCTCCCCTGCTTGATTTCTTACTCATTAGGAAGCACAGATCTTGAGTTAGGAGGAGGTGGTGCTTAAACATTAACCAATCCTCTCTGGCCCCATCTGGAGCCCTACCTCATAGGATCACAGTATCACAGTATCACCAAGGTTGGAAGAAACCTCAAAGGTCATCGAGTCCAACCTGTCACCACAGACCTCATGACTAGACCATGGCACCAAGTGCTACGTCCAATCCCCTCTTGAACACCTCTAGGGATGGTGACTCCACCACCTCCCTGGGCAGCCCATTCCAATGACAAATGACTCAGTGAAGAACCTTCTCCTCACCTCTAGCCTAAACTTCCCCTAGTGCAGCTTGAGACTGTGTCCTCTTGTTCTGGTGCTGGTTGTTAGAGAGAAGAGACCAACCCCTTCCTGGCTACAACCACCTCTCAGATAGTTGTAGAGAGCAATGAGGTCTCCCCTGAGCCTCCTCTTCTCCAGGCTAAACAATCCCAGCTCCCTCAGCCTCTCCTCATAGGGCTTGTGCTCAAGGCCTCTCACCAGCCTTGTTGCCCTTCTCTGGAACATGTTCAAGTGTCTCAATGTCCTTCCTAAACTGAGGGGACCAGAACTGGACACAGGACTCAAGGTGTGGCCTAACCAATGCAGTGTACAAAGGCACAATGACTTCCCTGCTCCTGCTGGCCACACTATTCCTAATGCAGGCCAGGATGCCATTGGCCTTCTTGGCCACCTGGGCACACTGCTGGCTCATGTTCAGGCAGCTGTCAACCAGCATCCCCAGGTGCTTCTCTGTTTGGCAGCTCTCCAGCCACTCCGACCCCAGCCTGTAGCTCTGCATGGGGTTGCTGTGGCCAAAGTGCAGCACCCGGCACTTGGATTTGTTGAATGCCATCATGTTGGACTCTGCCCACCTGTCCAGTTGGTCGAGGTCCCTCTGCAGAGCCCTTCTGCCCTTTAATTGACCAACATCCGCTCCCAACTTGGTGTCATCTGCAAGTGTGCTGATGACTGACTCAATCCCCTCATCCAGATCATTAATGAAGATATTAAAGAGGATGGGGCCCAGCACTGATTCCTGGATTCTTCCAAGTAGCTCCTTGAAGAACACTTTTTTAATGGACAGTGTTACAACATCTTCTCCCTGTCTGCTCTTCGCCAGTTATACCTGCACAAGACTGATGCCATTACAAGCAGAGATGAAATGCTCATATATATATTGACTTTCTACTGCATTCAGTTTTTCTGATTTGAAATCCAGGACCACTGAATTGTTGCAAAATAATTACTTCTAGATTTTTTCATTTTTTTGAGAAGTTTGAAGTCCATAGAATCAATAAGGTTGGAACAGACCTGAAAGATCATCAAGTCCAACCTGCCACCCAAGGACCTCATGACTACTAAACCATGGCACCAAGTGCCACATCCAATCCCCTCTTGAACACCTCCAGGGATGGTGACTCCACCACCTCCCCGGGCAGCACATTCCAATGGCTAACAGCTCTCTCAGTGAAGAACTTTCTCCTCACCTCCAGTCTAAATCTCCCCTGGTGCAGCTTGAGACTGTGTCCTCTTGTTCTGGTGCTGGTTGCCTGGGAGAAGAGACCAACCCCTACCTGGCTACAACCTCCCTTCAGGTAGTTGTAGACAGCAATAAGGTCTCCCCTGAGCCTCCTGTTCCCCAGGCTAAACAACCCCAGCTCCCTCAGCCTCTCCTCATAGGGCTTGTGCTCAAGGCCTCTCCCCAGCCTAGTTGCCCTTCTCTGGACACGTTCAAGAGTCTCAATGTCCTTCTTAAATTCAGGGGCCCAGAACTGGACACAGACAGTTCTAAACTGCAGGAATACTTTTTAGAAGCCCTTCTTTATAAAACTTTGGTATCTCTGAACTAAGTGGTTTGCTGAATTTTCCAAACATTCAGGAAAAAAAAAAAGGGAGAGAGAGAGACAAGAAAAGCCTTTATGTGAAATTTAAAATGGTCTGGTTGCCATGGAAAAAATATATATGCATTAGCATTTCCAGGGGAAAAAAAAAGAAATAATCCATTGATCAGGGCACATGGTTTTTATTTCTTAAGTTATCTGTGATAGTTCAGAACATGTTTTCCTTCCAGCAAAATAGAATGCACTCATAAACACTCTTAAGAATGATAATGTAACCCCATTTTCTGCCAAAATATTTTTATTAAAATAACTTCTTTGTTAGACATGTGCAGTGAAGTCCAGTGTTTTGTCACTAAAAAAAAAAAGGAATGTATTCCCTATGTAACCTAGAGAATCTGTGGAGTTCATTTAGTTGTACAGTAACACTATAAATTATGGAGGAAAGCACCGTGGTCTGTTAAAAACACAGTGCAACTGCAATTAAAAACTATGGAGAATGCTCATGGATAAAGAAAGGAGATATTATTAGAAGTATGGCACAGAAGAGGTCAATTGGTTCTTATTTACTTGATAAAATTGAAAGCCAGTGCATCTGATAGAGGCTGGCATGGTTCCACACTTTTTGTGGAGTTGACAGTGGCATAATGAAGATCAGGAAAGTATTACTTACTGCACACCATGTTTTTGAAAATCCATTGGCAAGACCAAAAATGCCACATGGCAACGAATCTTGAAAGATATCCTTTTTTTTAACTAAACAGAAAGGAAATGAAGCTCACCCTGAAACAGTGAATTGAAGGGTGTCACAAACCATCTAATTACTGATGTAAATTGCTGCATGAGTTGGAAAAGTACCAGTTGCAGAAAAGATGCAGAGTAAAGGGACGTCCTGAAGAAGACAGAAGCCCATTATTATTTCCTGTGAGGTGCTGCTCAGAACAGTACTGCTAAAACACTCCTTGACATCTTTTAGGAAACAATCCTTGCTCTCTCCTTAATAAGTACTTATGCAAAGGAAGAACTCTCAGGAATAGTCAATCTGTTGCTTAGCTAGCATGACAAATTGTGCTCTCATCAGGCTCATGCACTTCTAATTTGCCAAAGCTAACATGGATTGCAGTTAAAAATGGGAGCAGAATATGGCTCCTCAGTAAGAGCTTTTTAAGGCTCTCTTCTTAATTACCCACTCTATTGTATATTTCATTAGTTCATAAGCACACTTTGTTTTTCATGCAGCTTAGTTTTGAAGCTTAAGAACCTCTAAAACCTCTAAGCATTTTTGTTATTGACTCCAAGTCACTTACCATAGAATGCATTAATATTCAGAATATTTTGGTAGTGAAGAAGGCCATGGATTATTATACTTAAGTTATTTTATTGGTTTATTTCCTTTTCAAATAAGCTTATAAATCTTTCAAGGGTCTCTGAATTACAGCCTTGATTTCTGGTGCTGTTTCCAGAACAGGCACAAATTTGCAGGACTTGGCTGCAGCCTCATGTTGAATTGTTTACCTGAAGATGGGACAAAGTGGGGTACTAGCCAAAGATACTTGCACATTTCACATAACTTTCCAAACATCATAAAACCAAGGAAGAATTAGTATTTGTTAACATGGACTGCCAACATCACAAGGAGATCATGACCTCTAACCAGTACTAAAGTCAAAGTATCTGATAGCTCAATGTATTCCAGCAAGCAGCAATCACAAGACATTAATATTTTAAAATGGGAATATTAATTAAAAATATTTAGGAAAAGCATTGGTTATATCTATATCACAGTATCACAGTATCACCAAGGTTGGAAGAGACCTCAAAGATCATTGAGTCCACCCTGTCGCCACAGACCTCATGACTAGACCATGGCACCAAGTGCCACGTCCAATCCCCTCTTGAACACCTCCAGGGATGGTGACTCCACCACCTCCCTGGGCAGCACATTCCAATGGCGAACGACTCTCTCAGTGAAGAAACTTCTCCTCACCTCGAGCCTAAACTTCCCCTGGCGCAGCTGGAGACTGTGTCCCCTTGTTCTGGTGCTGGTTGTTAGAGAGAAGAGAACAACCCCTTCCTGGCCACAACCACCTCTCAGGTAGTTGTAGAGAGCAATACAATACAATACAATACAATACAACAACAGGTTGGAAGAGACCTTCAAGATCATCACGTCCAACCCATCAACCAATCCAACCCACCTAAAATACAATACAGTACCATACAGTACAATACAGTACAAAAGAGTACAATACAGTACAATACAGTACAATACAACCCACCTAAACAACTAAAAAAAACCTAAACCCTGGCACCAAGCACCCCATCAAGCCTCTTCTTGAATACCTCCAATGAAGGTGACTCCACCACTTCCACAGGCAGCTGATTCCAGTGGGCAATCACTCTCTCAGTATAGAACTTCTTCCTAACTTCAAGTCTAAACCTGCCCTGGCGCAGCCTGAGACTGTGTCCTCTTGTTCTGGTACTGGCTGCCTGGGAGAAGAGACCAACCTCCGCCTGGCTACAACCTCCCTTCAGGTAGTTGTAGAGAGCAATAAGGTCACCCCTCAGTCTCCTCTTCTCCAGGCTAAGCAACCCCAGCTCCCTCAGCCTCTCCTCATAGGGCTTGTGCTCAAGGCCTCTCCCCAGCCTTGTTGCCCTTCTCTGGACATGTTCAAGTATCTCGATGTCCTTCCTAAACTGAGGGACCCAGAACTGAACACAGTCCTAAAGTTGTGGCCTAACCAATGCAGAGTACAGGGGCACAATGACTTCCCTGCTCCTGCTGGCCACACTATTCCTGATGCAGGCCAAGATGCCGTTGGCCTTCTTGGCCCCCTGGGCACACTGCTGGCTCATGTTTAGGTGGCTGTCAGTCAGCACCCCCAGGTCCCTCTCTGTTTGGGAGCTCTCCAGTCACTCCAACCCCAGCCTGTAGCTCTGCATGGGGTGTCTGTGGCCAAAGTGCAGCACCCGGCACTTGGATTTGTTGAATGCCATCATGTTGGGCTCTGCCCATCTGTCCAGTCGGTCGAGGTCCCTCTGCAGAGCCCTTCTGTCCTCTAACTGACCAACATCCACTCCCAACTTGGTGTCATCTGCAAGTGTGCTGATGACTGTCTCAATCCCCTCATCCAGATCATTAATGAAGATATTAAAGAGGATGGGGCCCAGCACTGATCCCTGGGGGATGCCACTGGTGACTGGCCTCCAGCTGGAGGTGGCACCATTCACCACCACTCTCTGGGCTCAGCCCTCCAGCCAGTTCCTAACCCAGCACAGTGTTGCAGTCCAAGCCACGAGCTGATGCTTAGCCAGCAGTTTGCTGTGGGGGACATTGTCAAAGGCCTTGCAGAGGTCCAGGTAGACCACATCCACAGGCCTCCCCACATCCGCCAGGCAGGTTACCTGATCATAGAAGGAGATCAGGTTGGAGAGGCAGGACCTGCCCTTCCTAAATCCATGTTGGTTGGATATGTTTGGGATGATTTAAGTAAAGTTGTTCTGTGCTCAGGTTCTCTATCACTGTCCCAACCTTTGAGTCATAGGGGCTGAAATACTTAATTTAGTCTGTCAAAATCCATGCTATCATTTTAAAACAAAACAAAACCATACAAAACAAAACCAAAAAACCCAAAACAAACAAAAAAGCCCAAACAAACCAACCCAAACCCCCAACTTATTCAGTTTGCAGATAAATTTTATCAACCTCTTTTTTTCCCTTCATTCTCATCATCTATCTGAAAGGAGTGACTTCAAATATCTTTAAAATCTATTTGCTTTCTTTTGATTTTTGTATCCTGTCTCAAACTTTATTCACATTGTTATTTCCCTTCCTTTCTTCCAGGGGTGGGAAAAAGGTCAGGCAGGTTGAAGTACTGCCAGTGCAATGCTAACCTCTAGCAGCTGCTACCCGAGTGACCTATAGCAAAAGAAAGGAGGCATTCTGAAAATCATTACATTCCTTTATGCCCTTTTCAATTTGCTGAGACAAGAATGATGTTGGCATGTCACACAATCCCATCCTAAGGTTCTTGCTAAATGGTAGGGTCTTCTGTTACTGGGACAGTTTTATCTGCTGCCTCTGCTTATAGTGCTTCCCTTGTGAAAAACACTCTTTTTGACTCTGCTTCCAGCAAAAGCAGCCTGAAACTACCTGAAAAAAAACCCAACACAACCAAACCTATCCACTTTGCTAAATCTTTTATCCTCTGTCTCTCTATTATATAGCCTTTTCATCAAAGAAGGAACTTTCAGTGCTGAGCTGGAGGAATGTGGCCCCAGGGTCGTGTTTGTTTCAGGCAAAGGTTAACACCGAAGCTTTGGAAACCTAATTTCTAGCACGTTTGGTAGGCTCACTTTTGTAGAGCCTTTGCTAATAGATCTAAGGATGGGGAAGATATTAAATGATGAAAGGAGCTTAGCAGATACTTCAAATGATACTGGTGTTAGAATTTTGTACTAGTGTGATGATGTGCCAAATTTGAGAGGGCACTTTAATTGCTCACTTCCTTGCTCCTGGCTTTAAATTCCTTAGTACTGTCAAGACCCTGAGAGTATTAATGGCCTCTCTCTGACATGGCCCTGGACCTTCATGGTGTTGTAAACCCTTTCCCAAGTAATGTCACAGCAGGGCTGGTCTTCAGCTCCCTGCAGTCATGCTCAACCATGTGTCCCACCAAGATGGGTCCACATCCTGGCCTGGCCTTGGTCTATCCACATCCTCACCCCCATGAGAACTCAGTGCCTGGGGATGAGGCTGCTCTTTCTGTCCCCCTGTCTTCCCTACTCCCTGAGGGCAGGGCTCTAGCTAGGGGACCCTGCCCAGCCCCCCTCTGGAGATCTTGCTGCTCCAAATGTTACCTTTATATAAAACATACATATTACATGTACATGTAACTTTCAGCTTTGGAAGACAAAGCACTGAAAAAAAGGGGAATAAGTGAAGCAGTGAATATGAAACATCTGCAGTTATCCCACAGGAACTTGACACAGAGGACCATTTCTGATCTCGTGCACCTCTGGCAAACAATTTGCAATGCCCCTACAGCCTCACAAGTACAGGTTTGTAGGTGTGGCTGTATGTCAGCTGCAGAAGATGGGTAGTAAACCTTCTTCCAGTGAACAGCTGCTGCGAAACCTTGAGCTGCTATAAAATATTTCTATGAGAGGCTGCTCTGCTTACAGAGAAGTAGCAGAGAAATGATTACACCTGGAAGTTAAAATTGAATAATGTGGCATTGATATCATTGTGTGTTTCTGAAAAGATCATGATCTTAGAGGTGATGAAATTGGCACTACATTTCCATTGATTTGCTGCATCTGTTCCAGTTCCAAGTGGCACATAGAAAACCTCTTTTACCAATGATTGTTCAATGGCTATCTGTCATCAGTGAAGTGGTTTGAATCCCCTCCAGAGACCTAGGCTACCCAATGACAGTATGAAAATCTTTAGAGGCATTTTGATTCAGAATTACTAAGAACTTAATTTCTTAGCAATCGCTTAGAAATGTTTGTCTAAATGTTTAGAATGATGAATTCTCTATTTTTTACTGATAACCTACTGAATCCAAAGAATGTAGTTTGGAATTTAAAAAAAAAGGAAATTAGAACAATTGTGAAACAATTAATGGTTGTTTACACTCCTTCTCGAAGCAAGGATTATTAATAGTGACAAGCGGAGTCCCTCAGGGGTCAGTCCTGGGACCAGTCTTGTTCAACATCTTTGTGGGTGCCATGGACAGTGGCATTGAGTGCACCTTCAGCAAGTTTGCTGATGACACCAAGCTGTGTGGGGCAGCAGACACACTGGAAGGAAGGGATGCCATCCAGAGGGACCTGGACAGGCTGGAGAGGTGGGCACAAGCCAACCTCATGAGCTTCAACAAGACCAAGTGCAGGGTCCTGCATCTGGGTCGAGGCAATCCCAGGCACAAATCCAGGCTGGGCAGTGACTGGCTGGGGAGCAGCCCAGAGGAGAGAGACTTGGGGGTGCTGGTGGACGAGAAGCTCAACAGGAGCTCTCAATGTGCACTTGCAGCCCGGAAAGCCAATCACATCCTGGGCTGCATCAGGAGAAGTATGGCCAGCAGGTCAAGGGAGGTGATTCTCCCCCTCTCCTCAGCTCTGGCGAGACCCCACCTGGATCTGGAGGTGCTGGAAGGTGTCCAGAGAAGGGCCACGAGGATGATCAGAGGGCTGGAGCACCTCTCCCATGAGGACAGACTGAGGGAGTTGGGGCTGTTCAGTCTGGAGAAGAGAAGGCTCCGAGGTGACCTCATTGTGGCCTTCCAGTATCTGAAGGGGGCCTACAGGAAGGCTGGGGAGGGACTTTTCAGGCTATCAGGGAGTGATAGGACTAGGGGGAATGGAATGAAGCTGGAGGTGGAGAGATTCAGGCTAGATGTGAGGAGGAAGTTCTTCACCGTGAGGGTGGTGAGGCCCTGGAATGGGTTGTCCAGGGAGGTGGTTGAGGCCCCATCCCCTTGAGGTGTTTAAGACCAGGCTGGATGAGGCTCTGGCCAGCCTGATCTAGTGTAGAAGTGTCTCTGCCCATGGCAGGGGGGTTGGAACTAGATGATCCTTGTGGTCCCTTCCAACCCTAACTGAAACTATGAAACTATAAACTATGAAACTATAATAGTGCTACTAATGACTTCTCCCCTTTCCTGTCTTAGGAAAAGTTCCCTTGATTAAAACACACTCATGTTTTCTAAGAATTTCTGGGGGGAAAACCCAGTCACATGTACAAATAATTTGAAGTGTTTTAAATTCCTGCCCTCTTTCTAACAATGAAAAACTGCAGTGCTATACATTGTGACAGAGACATAGGATGCAGGATAATTACAGACTGTGTTACTATCATTCATGTGTGAAATCTTCCAGACTGGAAAAATGCATACTTTTAGACAGTAAAAGAGGCACCAGTTAAATGGATAACCTTGGTGCACACAAAAAAATTCAGAACACGTCCAGTTCTCCACCAGGTATTCATCTGAGAATGCTGCTGTGTACTGAACTGTTTTTCATTCTATTTGGGTTTTTGCTTTCTCAGCACAGTGATACTCTTTAAAGCAGAAATACCCTAAAGGTCAAATTATCATTGAAATTTAATTCTTTTGATATATCTTAAGGAGGTATGGTTGAGACAATTTTTGGAGACAATTTTTGTCATATAAATTCTGAATTCTTTTTTCAGCTACATGTTCTACCTTGTCAAGGAACCATTTTGTTTTCGTTACTTGACTAACATTTATGCATGAATACTTAGATGATGCAAAGTATGTATGGGTAAAATCTATGCAGCTATGATATTTCAGTTGAAATTGCAGTTATTCCTTGCAGCTCATTATGCAATCCATGAAGAGTTAAATTATGACAGGCTGTTCACTTAAGATATACAACTCTTTTAAGCAAAAATAGACCCACTGTTACCCAGCAGAAAAATAAAACATAAAAATCACTAATGCTTTCAAAGAACCAAGTAAATTTTCAGACAAACATTGTGCTTGCCTAACAAGCTGCTAGAAATCAAGAGGGTTTTTTTATCTGCTCTCATGAGAAGATTTCATAAGTAAAAAGCCAAGTAGCTAAGAAACTTAACAAAATGAAACCTACAGCATTTTCAAAGAGCTGATCTCCAATAGAGCAAGAGTTATGTGCTGTCCATGTCATAGCCTACAGAGGACTTAGAATACTTTTTTCTTTTCTTGTTTGTGCCATGTTTAAGTGTGCTCCATTCATCTTTGCTTACCCTGAGTTACAAGATAATCGCTGCTTCCTGTATTTTTCAGCAGCGCTACCAGTACTGAGAGTAAGTAACTTTCACAATGGCTTCCAACATTCTTCCATGCTACCCCATGTGTGTCTGCCCTGCCAGGCTTTAACTGAGTTGAATCTCTCAGCAATGTCTGCTCCTGCTCTTCCACCCTCAAAAGGATGGTTAGAAAGGGAAGACACAGAGAACCCCAAGAAATATCCACACAATATTTGGAATCATAGAATCAATAAGGTTGAAGAGACCTCAAAGATCATCAAGCCCAACCTGTCACCCAACACCTCATGACTACTAAACTATGGCACCAAGTGCCACAGCCAATCCCTTCTTCAACACCTTCAGGGATAGTGACTCCACCACCTCCCTGGGCAGCACATTCCAATGGCTAACAACTCTCTCTGTGAGGAACTTTCTCCTCACCTCGAACCTAAACTTCCCCTGGTGCAGCTTGAGACTGGGTCCTCCTGTTCTGGTGCTGGTTGCCTGGGAGAAGAGACCAACCCCCTTGTGGTGGGTTAATGCCCATTCTGAGAAAAAAAAACAAATCAGGGTGGAGGGCTTGCAGGTACTTTACCCTTCCTCTGCGCCTCTTCAGAGAAAGACTGGTTTTGTATTATTCTTTTTTTGTCCCCCTCCCATCCATCCTTGTTCCTTGCCCTTGTGAACCTTTCCTATTATTGTTATATATATATATATTGTTTAAAGAAAACTCTTTACCTCTCCACTTCCAAGCCAACTCCAAATTATTGTTTGGTGGATTTGCTCCTTCCTTTTTTCCCCTCTCTGTTGGGAGGGAGGAGGGGGGGAATGGGGGAAAGATTCTCCGCCTTGCCCCCATCTGAGCTCTAACTCCCAGTTAAGGTTCAAACTACCACACCCCTCCTGGCTACAACCACCCTTCAGGTAGTTGTAGACAGCAATGAGGTCTCCCCTGACCCTTCTCTTCTCCAGGCTAAACAATCCCAGCTCCCTTAGTCTCTCCTTGTAGGGCTTGTGCTTGAATTATAATAAAGAAACTTTATATGCAATTTGAATGTTTTCAATATTTGATATTTCTTCCAGTCTCTTATTTGCCGTGGCCATGGTGCAGACAGCTGCATGACTTAGTATGACCAATGTAGTAAGAATGAAGTCACTAAGAACACTCAGTAGAGAAAATTAACATGAGTACAATTTTGAGAGGACCCAAGCACTTTATCATAACCTATTCTGAGCAGGGATGTTCTTTGTTTTTCTGCTCAGATGCCTCCTTCTCATTTCCTATATAAATATTAAAGACTAGTAACTTCTTATAACAGTTCCTGGGATATGATAGTTAGTGTTAGCCCTGCCTTGGTGAAACCCAGAAGCCAGAAGATTCTGAACAGGAACTTGAGTGGCTGAGGTGAGTCCTTGGAAGGAGTCTCTTTTTCTGTTTACTACAAGAGGACCCTAAAGAGACCTGCTCTGTTGTACCAGGCTCAACATCTGACTTTTCACAGGCTCTTTGGTTGATTTGGAGCAAGTTAGTGAATCACAAATACCATTTACCCCACTATGGTCTTTTCTTTCAGTTGGAGCAGTTGAGTGGGGCCTCTGCAAATTTGGGGTTGTGTTATTCTTACCAAGTTTCTGTCAACAGAAAGTTTTTAACTACAGAGCAGCATACAATTATAGCTTATTCCATCTGCCTTCCTCTTTAGAAGACTTTTTTGAGCAAAAAATTTTAAAGATCCTGTGTGAAACAATCTGTTAGTCAATTAATATAAATAGGAATGGAAATTATATTCTGTAGTCTTTTTTCTTTTTTTTAATAGTGTAACTGTTCCAATATAAAAACTCTGAATTCCCTAGGTTTTAACTAATTTTATTTCAGCTTTATTGCCAACAAAGTTGCATGCATATGCAACACCTTTTTTCATGCCCTTAAGGAAACAAAAGCTGTTAAAAACATTATGAAAGAAAGGTTTATGCTTAAATCTGTTGTGTTTCGCCTTGTGTTACCCTGGCAAAGTACCCTATAATAATAAAATAGTTAATGAGGAGTTTTCATCAATTTTAAAATAGCAAAAATGTCTTGGTATATATATAAAGCAGCATTCTGCATGTTGCAGTAAACAGAGCAAAAAATTCAAAGACATATGTGATCAACTATATATATTATATACATGAAATCCAAGAAGAGTGATAGATAATTTACAATCTATCTACTAATTGCTCGGAGTATGAGTTGTAGCTAGTTGTAACTACAACCCACTGTCAAACTCATATTTTAAAGTGAGCTCCAGGAGGAGGATAAACAATGGATAGGAGTCTGTATTTAGTGTATGTGGTGGTTTTGAGCTTAACTGGGATTTAAGAGCTCAGAGGGTGGGGCAAGACTGGAGAACCCCTCCCTGCTTTCCCCCCCCTCCCCTTTCCTGATTGAGAGAACAAGGGAAGGGGAAAGAACAGGGGAGATAAGGGAAGGGAAAAAAAAGGAAAGAAAGGGGGATAAGAAAAAACGGAGGATGGTAAATCTACAAGAAATAATTTGGAGTTGGTTTGGAAGTAGAGAGGTAAAGTTTTCTTTAAACAAAATATATATACACATGTATA